>CATKHJ011018457.1:0-15310 GCA_949750685.1 Vernicia montana
TATAAAATACATAAAATTAACAACAAAATACATAAAATTCAACTTATACATATAATTATTCATATACAAAATAAATATACACAATTACATTAAAATAAAACTACAAAAATAAAATATACATACATATTCCATATATACAAATTCTCATACATATTCCATATATACAAATTCTCATAAAAAAATTCAACTAAACTATGCTCAATACACAAAAATAAATAAATAATTTTGCTTTATATCCTATTTATTTCCAAACAATAACAAATTCCAAAAAAACCAACAATTAAATAATACAAATTCAACAAATCAACAAATAAATTAACAAAATAGTATAAAATTTACAATTTACCAACAAATTGCACAAATTAACAACTTTTTACAAAATACCCAAACAAATTAACCACATTACAAATAATTAACAAAAAATATAAAATAAAAATTTAATAAATATTAATTAAACAAATAGATTAAAAAATAGTCTAAAAATTACAAATTAACAATAAATTGCACAAATTAACAAATTAACCACATTACAAATAATTAACAAAAATATATCAAATAAAAAAAATCAAATTAACAAAAAATACAAAATACAAATTTAACAAATATTAATTAAACAAATAAATTACAAAAATAGTCTAAAATTTACAAATTAATTACTAATAAATTGCACAAATTAACAAAAAATTAACAAAAAATACATCAAATACATCAAATTAACAAAAAATACAAAATACATCAAATTAACAAAAAATTCAAAATAAAAATTTAACAAATATTAAATAAACAAATAAATTTAAAAAATAGTCTAAAATTTACAAATTACCAATAAATTGCAAAACAATACATCAATGTAGCTTCTGGTGAAGAAAAGATCAAGAAGCTCTATCACTTACCAATCTATCTTGTTCAACTTTAGCACCTGAAATCTACAATTGAAGAGGAATAAGCCTTCAATTTAATGAGAGTATGAATTACATTTATACTTGTGGGTTCTCAAAGAATATCATTGGGAGATTCAACAATTGAATATCATTAGAAATCATGATCATCAACATGGTTATATCAATAACAATAATGCCTACAAAGAATGGCATCATACATATCAAATTTAATAGAACATTAACATACATTCATCATAATGGAATGCAAATGGGCGGGACAAACCACCATCCCCATAGCATCCAAACATCATTAGGGTAGTAACTTCTCCCTTTCAATGTATATCTGGCCAGATATACGCCTAGAGTATATAGTTCTCTCTAGATAGAACACTAACATATAGGACTTTATCAGTTGAATCACCGGTGCACACGGTTTAATGGTTCTTATCCCCCATTAATAAGGCATTCTATTATCATGGTTATATCTTGGTTAAGTTTGGTAGATACATTATCAATAAACATTAGCTCAAATGGTCATCATAATTAAGGGTTTGATAATTTTAATATCAAAGAACTAATTTGCTATTCAAGAAAAATAACAAGAGTAATGAAAGATTTAAATTGAAAGAAATTCAATTCAAGCTTTGGCATTTAAGATTCAATAAGAAAGGAATTCATTCAAGGTAGATCACATGCATAAATATAATTCATAACTCACCTCTATAGCAAAATAATCCAATCCAAGCTTAAACTTTTTATCTTGGATGAAAATCCTCCAATCCTTAGCCTATATAAACATGGCCAACATTACAATTACTTAGAGCCTATGAACTCTAATTCTAAAGATGAATTCTCCAATTAAAATGAAAGAATACCTCAATACTCTAACTTAATAACAATAACATCTCAAAATCTCAAAGACTGAACTTATCCTTTTGAAGAACAATTTCTAGGGTTTTATCAAAAATACCCATCAATAGCAATTAATACCCATAATTACTTCTATCTAACTCTATATAAAGATGCTAAAACAACATAATGACAAAGCCCATAAGAATTTAATGAAGAATTAGACATTACCTTGAAATGTCTCCTACAAACCCAAATCAACTTTTTCCAAGAATTTAAGAAAATCCACTTAAATCTTTGAGTATCCTTTGATTCCTTGAGTTAATTTAATGCATCTTAGCCTTTAAGAAGCATTAATGAGACTTTGGTGGGGGTTTTAGGGTCAGAAAAATCGAAATATTGGAGATGAGTTTGATTTTCACGTTTTTAGGGCTGCTGCTGTCATTTTTATAATCCCAAATCCTTGAACGAGCGTTCATTCCTTTTGAATGAGCGTTCATCTTCAATTTCCAGAAATAGTAATATTCACACAGAAACTTTATAAACGCAGGTTCACTATTATGAATGAGCGTTCATCTTGTTGAAGGGGCGTTCATCCAAATTCTAAAAATTGTTTCTGTTCACACAAAAACATTATGAACGAGCGTTCAAACCTAAAATATTCCAAAACTTCATTTCTTTTGACTCCAAACACTCCAATTTCATACCTACATAATTAAACAACTCTTATTACACAAAATACAAACATCTAACGTCCCAATAGTTCCATACTATCACAAACATAGTATCTAAAGTTTAAATTCATCAATATCATCATAAAATAACCAAAGAATGGATTACATCATCAAGGAAATATAGACATATATACATATACACATCATACATTGTACGTACATAGCTTAACTTAATCATTCCTTTAAAAATTATAAACACACAACAAAATCTTGGATGTTACATTACTAATAAATTCCAAAAATTAACAAATAAACTAAAATTTACAAATTACCAATAAATTACATAAATTAACATCAAATAAAAAAAATATCAAATTAACAAAAAATTACATGAAATTAACAAAATATATACAAATATTAATAAACAAAAAAAAACTAAATTGGAAATGACGAACGGCGACGATGGAAAAACGACCGGCATGAACGAACGGCGGGGACAGCAGGAACTGACGATCGGAACGGAAAAATGGCGGGGCCGGTGAGAAGAACAGGGAGAGGAGAATAGAAGAAATCGGAAGAGAGAGAGAATGCAGGTGAGAGGAGAGAGAAGAAGACCAAAGAAGAAGGAAGGAATGTGAATTATGTAAAATGATTTACCGACGGATAGCCACGTGTCATTAGTGATTCCGTCAGTATATTAATTAATAAGAATGCAGAAAGTTTTATAATATACCGATGGAATCACTAATGCCACATGGCAATCCATCGGTAAATCATTACAGGGCGCCAAATTTTGGCGCATATAATTAATTATGTTTTCCGTCGATAATTAGTCACTAATCCGTCAAAAAACATTCCCGCCACCAATTCCCTCCATATTTTACCAGCCAGAATATTCCATCGGTAAATATCGACATTAGTCCATTGGTATTCCGATGGTAATAGGATATATATATATTTTTATAGCCTTCCGTCGGTTATCCGTCGGTAATTACCGACATTTGACTTTCCGTCGGTAAATCCACCCTTCCTTGTAGTGCTAATTTTCTATGTATTCTCTAGCTTGCAATTTTTGCTATACATATCTCTAGTTTGCTGTGCATATCTATGATATTTTAACTCAGAAAACTCATGAAAAACCATAAAAAGTTTAGTCCCTGTAAATCCCCAATCTAAATTTCTAGAATTTAAAATATTTCTCTATTGTTAAATGATTTTAATTGTTTTTTCTTCTCTAAAAGGAGTCGAGTTTGGTCCCTGTAAATCCCCATTATGTAATGATGCAATAGTATTGTCTAAACTTTTTATGGAATCAGATCAAAAGAAGCAATTTAATTGAACTTTCAACACAATCAATTTTTTATTTTTTTATAGGGGTTATCAAGATTTAAAATTTTATATATAATAAATGATTAATGACCTTATTATTATTATTATTATTATTTGTTGTAGGTTTGATTTCATATACATGTCAGATATATGTAAAAATATAGTATTTTATTGCTTATATAAATAAATGAAAAAAAATGATTTTCAATATTGTGCACCAAATACTAGAATTTCTGGTGTTTTCTATTGTTACATCCAAACAACAGAAAATATTTAATTTTCCAAGAATTTATTTTATACATAAAATATTTTTCCATAATCATGTTATTTTTCGTGAAATAAACGGAGCCTTAGGCTTCATTTATTTCATGGAAAATATTTTCTGTATATTCTGACATTTGGAACATTTTGAAAAATTAGTCAACGAAAAATATTTTCCTGGTTAATAGAAAACTAAGCCTTTTTTTTTTTTTTTAAGGAAAATGACTTTCTCTTTTCAAAACGGAAAGTTATTTTTCGGATTTTGATAAATTTATTATAATAAAATATATATATATAAATATAAATTTATTGATCTGCCAATCACTGATACTTACTACCGGCGACTATTGATGACCACCGCTGACCACTGTTGACCACCGATAACCACCGCCGGTTGCTGACGACCACTAAATTTATCATTTTTACATATTTTGTTTCTCATATTTAACAATAAAATTTTAAAAATACGAAATTATTATAAATTTAAATATCTTTATAGTCTTATAAATTGAAATTTTTAATATTTTTCAAAAATAAGTTATTTTCCGCGAAACAGAGTTTTAAACATAATTGTTCCTTTCTTTTACCTTAAATTTCTTATTTACTAATATCTTGTTTTCAGTATTCTTGAAAGTTGATATCATCCCCCTAAATTATATACAATTTTGTAAATGCTTTTGCCTCTATTTCTTACCTATTTTCTTAAAGTAGCTAACTATGTTGCACATAAATTTTCAGGGGGTCGTGTTTTCGCGTTTTAGAAACATTTATTGATTGGAAACTCACAAAAACTTCTCAAAACATTTCGGACACGTTTTCGTAATTTGAAAAAGTTAAAAACTCGTTTCCAAGTTGAAAAAAAAGTCAGTTCTCCCAAACCAACCCCTAAACAAAAATATATACTCCTGACTTCATTTTTTCTTATATATATAATTATTATTATTATTGTTATATTCAGGAGCGGAGCCAGAACTCAAAAAGATGAGGGGCCAAAAAAAAAATTTAAGTTAAGAGATTAAAATGAAAAATTTTGAAAGTTAGTGACATAAAAATGAAAAAAAAAAAATCTAAAATTATGGGGCTAAACAAAAAAAATCTAAAATATATAGGTAAAATTTTAAAAATTTGGTTGACTATACTAAAAAATATCTAAAATATATAAGTAATAATTTAAAAATTTTAAAAGTTTGGGGGGCCAAGGCTCCCCCTTGCCCCGCCTCTGCCCATGGTTATATTAATTATTATTATTATATATATTTATAAATTATTATTATTTTTAGTGTATATATATATATATATATATATATTAATATTTATAAATATACCCCTATATTTTTTTATATTTATGCGTTTTCTCTACATTTTGTATCCTATATTTTTAAAAATTGTCGTTTTCACATTTTTGTTTTCCATTTTCGTTTCCGTGCAACCTAGGAGCCAAAGGTGTCAAATGAAGTAATTTGAGAAAATTCTTAGCTAGTTTTGAAGTCAATCTTTTTATACACCAAACTAATGATAAATTGACACTTTTAAAAATTTATCATGAATATTCTTATTATTTTACTCAGTGTAAAGACACCAATACATTTTTTTTTACATTAAAAGTAGTATATACATATGATGTAGTTAAGTCTAAACCAATATTTTATATGACGTTAATTATATCTAATATGGTATTTTATATGTCATTGGACTACTAGTTAAGCATTGAGCATTTATCTCATAATATAAGAGTTCAAGAATTTAAATTTTGATAATCTCTTATAGTTTAAAATTTCTAATATATATATATAATAACATTTTTTTTTTAATTTGTGAATCTTTTATTTTCAAGAGTAAATTATTTATCTTTGATGGAATTATTTATATAATGATGATGAAAGCTACTTTGATACTATTTTTCCATAATATGCCAAAAACAAAAAAAATCCCAAGCCCTGTCCTGGTCCACTACTGATCCACACTTATCCTATCCACCCTTATCCTTTTGGGCACAGCCAATTTGCAGTGCTATACGCCATACTGAAAAATTCCCCTATAAAACTTTGGTTCTGCACATTGAATTTATAATAATTAAGGCATTTAATTAAAAGGATTAGTGCTTTAGAATGTTTATTATTGTTATTATAGCTGAATATGAGTGTTTTAATTAAAACTGAATATGAGTGTTTTAATTAAAAAGGTTGCTTAAATTGAATGTGGTTTTGTTAGGTGACTTACCTCCTTTATTTATTTATTTTTTTTTTGCCGAAGACTTACCTCTTAATTGCTTAGACAAAGGTTTTAGTTCTAAATTGTCATTGTCAATAAGAAAGATTGATAACCTTTCTTGACAGAACAAATTAAATGGTTTGGTAAGAAGAAAAGTAATGGGTGGTTGATAGTTGCAATTATAATTCAAGTATGCCAATTTAGTTACAAGTTAATGCTCTACTAATTTAGGGTTGCATTAGCACTGCCTTGAATTATATAACAAATTAACCATTCTTAAGTTTATATTTCAACTTAATTTATTTATTAAATAAGTCAAGTAGAGTTCAACAAGCCAAATTGAATAAAAAAATCCTTTAATAAGTTTAAATTAGAAATAAAATAAGTCTTAAATTTATTAAAAGAATAAAAATATCTTCTTCTTTTTTTATAAATTTTGCTTCAACTGAAGGGTGAACATAAGATCTTTCAGATATGAAGAGCACTATTCCAGTATTATTGAACCAAATATATTATAATTTTGAAAACTTTTAATATATTTTTAAATAAATTTTTATGATAAAATCCATAAACTTTAACTATTATATATATTTCAAGCATGCATTACAAAATTAAAAAGATATTATTTTATATTACTGATTAATAAACAATATATATATATATGAACGAAATAATAAATAAAGAATATATGTCTTAAAAATTAAATTATCAATAAAATTATATAAGAGCTAACTCACAGATCTACAAATGACTGGTTCATGAGTTCAAAAAGTCAAGTTTTATCTAGTTTAAACTGAATTATTAAACAAATTAATATCAAACTAAGCTTCTATAATAATAATAATAATAATAATAATAATAAAAGATAGAATGATTTTTTGCGAATTAATAGCTTAAAGTAGGATTTGTAATGGCTCTCTTTCGTAACCCTACTGTTGGTTCTAATTTTGGCACAAGGGTAGAATGGTAATTTACGGGCATGCTACATATCGATGAAAGTGCACGAACTTGTAGATAGCGCTTTTCTGACTTCTAATCTATGGATTGTGAATACTCAGATTTTCTTTCCACAATACATCTGGACTCTCAATAGCGTTTATGGAAATGGTAACTAGGAAAATAAAGTAACAACTATGGAAAATATGAAATTTTATTGATTAATTGCAGTAATTATAGAAAGCTTGAAAGCATAAAGCAAAAATATTGAAGACGACAGGTTTTTGCCCTTTGGGGCTGTTGAGTGATTGATTGGTTAGGGTTTGTATAGTAAGTTACACTTAATTTAAATACTCCCTAGGGAGATAACTGCTCCACTAGTGCTACAGTTCAATAACTGCTGCTTCATTTCCCTAGAGTGGTTCAACTATTGGTAACCTCCGACAACTGCCAAGGACATTCTCTAGAATTCTCCATAGCTCTCTGGAATATTGAACGTCTCTTAACTACTGACTTTGATCTATAGGCATATATGGGCTCTATTGCTCTTTTGGGCTTGATTCATTAATGGGCCCTTTTAATGGATCTAGCCCATTAAAAAATTATGATGCAAATAATGCCCCCCTCATACAGTTTGATTGAAAATCAAACTTGTATGGAAAAAATGTATGTGTGCCTCTAGTGTCTTGCTTCCACAATAAGACCCAAAAATTCCATAGTCTTGGGGAAAATTCCAAAGAGCAGGACAAAAACAAAATCTCCACAGGCTCCCCAGTGTATCAATTCCATAGGAAAAATTAATTTTTTCACAGCTTCTTTTGATTTCCCTTACACTGAACATTTGCACAGACTCACTACAACCAGCTTTCTCCATTCATGCAGCCATAACATTTGCATAATCGACCACAGAGGCCTGATGTTTGCTTGCTGTTGATTTTGATCACTTTGTATGGCTTGAGGCCATTTTTGTTGCTTACTATTATTCTGCAGATATTTTGTTAGGATATTGAAAACTAGAAAAAAACTTAGAAAAATAAAACACAAACTAACTAAATAAAATAAAGCAATAAAAATAGAAAAAGTGGCCAACAGGCTTACTTCTTTATTTATGTACAAAGTGGCTAAAGAGCCAACTTACAGTAAAACAGTAGCATAGCCATGGAATTAGCTTTACATCAACCCCAGGTCCCTATAGAAAATAATTTTTAAGTATTGTGAACCTAGGTTACATTTGTTTCTAGTTCTGTTCTATCATTGCCCACATAGTGGGAAAATAATTCTTTAGGTACTTCCAATTGACGTACCTTCTATGTGGTTCATCTTCCATAAGATCATGCACCTGTGGCTGTAGATCTTCGAATTTAGGAGGTGCCTTCTCTAGGTCCTGCATCTGTATCACATCCTCATCTTCCACAGGCTCCTCATAAATTACCTCAACTCCATATTGAGCTCCCCAGTGAAAACTAATACTGCCACTTCTATAGAAATCAGATCCTTTTCAGTTTTCCCTAGGGCATGTAGCATTCTGAGCGGCATAATGTTTACTGCTGATCCATTGTCTATTAGAACCATAGTGATTGGTTTTCCATTGACATGCGCATTGACATACAGTGGCTTTATATGTTGAGTCATCTGAGTTGAAGGTTTTTCGAAAATCACCTTCTTTGGCTGATGGGGATTAACTGTTTGTATAGTAACTCCATTGTAGAAATCTTCCTCCCTAGGGAAAGTTACCCCCCGAGTGTTAGGAACTTGGATTTTAGTGACATCCTCTTCTGCAAGTTTGGACTGAAAACTAGCAGGCAGTGTCACTATTACAACAATGCATCTATAGGGAATAGGTATACTCCCTACCATAGAGCCTCTACCAACTGATTCCACATCATCCCAACTTATAACAACAATAGACCCCATAGGCATATCAACACTAGGAAGTTTAGAGTAAAATACCTTGGAATCGAATTTGCCAGATGGTTCCCTAGTAGATTTTTATCAGAACTCTCAGAGTCCTCAGTTGCTTTTCTTTTGCATCTACTCCTGTTAACTTCCCTAGGAGGAAAGTCATGTGGATTGGCCTGTCTTCTGACCTCAGCCCTTTGTCTTTGCAGTCTGCGTTTCTGAGTCCTAGTGAGTGGCTTGGAGAATTTCTTGTGTTCTACACGTTGCCACTAGTAATTTGGTTCCATAGCAGGTGAAACAATAGACCGAGGCTAGTTCCTGTGGAACTTGTATTGGTGAGTCACTCCTTGTGATTTTTTTGATATCCTATATCTCTGGCGAGATGACTTTGCTTTAGGATTCCACAGTTTAGAACTTTTCTCCCTAAGGACCTTCGGTGGACTTTTGTCTTTCCGCTCAATAGCCATAGACTTGATAGTGGCCACTAGTGGATCAATGATGATGGAACTCTTTTTCTTAGGATCATGGAACTCTTTTTCTCAGGGAATTCAAAAACTCCCTTGTTGATCTTGTCTGCTTCAATATCCACATGAATTTGCTCCTTAGGGACTTGTAGTGGAACAACAGGCTGTGGAATCTTGTTGATTGCTGGTGTCAAGTTCACTAGCCCTTTTACGTTGAAACCTGCAATGTTTACATACACAGTAGGATCATTGATAGGGTTAGTGTTAGCATGCAACTGTTGTGGTAAAACCTGCCTTAGATGGACAGTAGGCACAATCCTTGGTTCCTTTCTCCTGTAAGGAGGTAGATAGCGTTCTTCAGGGTGGTGAGAATCACCAGTCTCTTGTTGAGCAAAATATTGCCCCCCGAGTTCTTTTGAGGGTTGCCTAGTAGGCCTATAAACTGTAGCCTGTCTAAGGATTTGTGGTGGAGTGACCAAACTAAGCAATGTTTGATAAAGCAAAGCTTGATTCTTAGATTGCCTATTCATTTCTTCAATGATTACTTGTAAATTATTAGTTGAAAAAGTAACATCAATAGGCTTATGAATATTACCTTGATTTCCAACAACAAGACCTGTTGGAATCTCTGGCTTTGGTGTATTGTCTTGGTGAACTGGCTGTGGAGAAGCCAACCCACTCTTAATTTGCTCCACAAGGTGTGGAACGAAACCTTCTTGCACTACTGTTGCAGTGTCATCTTGCGGCTCTTGAGAACCAGCAACAACTTTTTTTCCAGAATTTCTTGTTTTTGGTGCCATGAGAGCTTGTCCCATTGGGCCTGCCAAAATTATTGTTGGTTCTAATTTTGGTCTAAGGGTAGAATGATAATTTGCAGGAGTGCCACATGCTGATGAAGGTGCACGAGCTTGTGGATTGCGCTTTTTTGACTTCTAATCAATGGATTCTTTTGTGAACCCTCAATTTTACACCCTTAAGATGCTGCTGCAACTTGACACCTGCAAATTTCGTAAGCTACGCAAGACCGGTACAATGGTCCCGCTTGCCAGTTAGCGGGCAGGGGTCAAGGGGGCAGCGCCCCCTCGAAAAAATAAATTTTCATGCATAATATTACAAGGAGACTGACACTTTTTCGACCCCGATCAAACTTTCTGTACCAGACAGCACCTTTCCAAAGCTGACCGAATTTTCACCAAAATTGACTGCCAATAGGTCTGATAATTAATTTTGGATCCACCGCCACTGATCAGTAATTTTTTAGACTTCATAATATCCCAAAAACTGATCTGAAAGCCCCGAAAACTGACCCAGATATCTCAAAAACTCAGAACCCATCAGCCAGCGCCACGTCAGCGCAGCCGAAAGGCCCGGCGGTGCCGCTGGGGCACAAAAATTCACCGCGCGGTGCCTCAGGAAGCGTGCCCATACCTGTATCCCAAAATTACTCTTTTGCCCCTCCTGCCCTGAAAATTCCAAATTTGCCCCTATCTCAGCTTGCTTTTTGGGCTCTTTTTGGTCTTTTCACTCCACCCTATTTTCCTATAAATACCCCATCCATTTTCATTTCAAAACACACCTCAAACTTTTGTGATTGCTATCCATTTGCTTCATCTCTCTCTCTCTATAATTAGTTTTCACTTACTCTAATTAGTTAGTTAATTAAAAATTAATTTTAATTAACTAATTAATTTTTTTAAATTAATTCCCACCCACTCCCAATTAGTTAATTAATTAAAAATTAATTTTAATTAATTAATTATTTTTTTTAAATTTTCACTCAATTTGGTTAATTAGTTAATTAATTAAAAATCAATTTTAATTAATTAATTATTTTTTTTAAAAATTTTCACTCAATTTGGTTAATTAATCATTTTAATTAATCACTTTAATTAATTGATCCTTTTAATTAATTAAAAATTGGGTAATTAAGTAATCAAATCAAATTTTTAAAATCAATATTGTTTTCCGAAACGAAACTCCGGTCAGGTAAAATCACTCTCCCACTACTCAAACCCACAAAGAAGATATAATATCTTACCCTCACTCAAATCTCAAATCAAACCAAACCAATCAAATCTGACCGATATCTAAAACCCCCATTCCATCTCATAGTGGAACGAACTACGCGGATTTTGATCCTCATTCAATGGGGTACGTAGGCACGCTTGGAATCTGAATCCAAGCCTCAAACTCAAATCCTAACCAATCCCCTTCCCCTTTTATTTTTAAGTGTTAATCCATTGTAAATGTAAATTTTAATTAATGTTATTAGTTATTATTTTGGAGTAAATGAGCGATTTTGTGATTTCCCTAATACCCATAAGGGTTAGAGGAAATACTCTCATTTACTTGTGGATGTTTAAATATCTGCTTTTTATTTTTTCTATTTGTCTCATAATTATGACATGCTTATGCATTATAAATTATCATCAATATCCGTCATCCATGAAATCATTTTTCAAGCCAAATTAAATTTAAGAGTCAAATCGAGATTATTTTAAAATCAAAAACCTAGTCCCCGATCTCAACCTGGTTCGAGGGTTAGTGACTTTATCTTTGGGTAAATTAATAAAAGATTAATAAATTGGAGTCAAATTGGGTTTTTCCTTAATTTTTCTATTTAAATAAATTAGGGTGGCGACTCCCGAATCCTTTTCAAAAATCAAATCAATTTTTCGAGGCGATAGCCGCTTCCAATCGTGAGTACCAAAACTCGTATTTAACCTCTCTTAAAAATCGCTTAACCTTTCCTTAAGGCAATCATTTTTCCCGAGCGAAGGGAGGGGCGTTCGGGCGAGACCTCACATCTTTTCATAGTACGTCTGGACTCTCAGTAGCGTTTTATGAAAATGATAACTAAGGAAATAAAGTAACAACTATAGAAAATATGAAACTTTATTGATTAATTACAGTAATTACAGAAAGCTTGAAAGCATAAAGCAAAAAGGTTGAAGACAACAGGTTTTTGCCCTTTGGGGCTATTGAGTGATTGATTGGTTGGAGTTTGTACAGTATGTTATACTTAGTTTAAATACTCCCTAGGGAGATAACTGCTCCATTAGTGCTACAGTTCAATAATTGTTGCTTCATTTCCCTAGAATGGTTCAACTATTAGTAACCTCCGGTAACTGTTAAGAACATTCTCTAAAATTCTTCATAGCTCTATGGAATATTGATCGTCTCTTAACTGTTGACTTTGATTTATATGCATATATGGGCTCTATTGCTCTTTTGGGCTTAATTTATTAATGGACCCTTTTAATGGATCTAATCCACTAAAAAATTATGGTGCAAAACACCTACTTACTATACTATCTCAGCCTTTAAGCTGTATAATTTAATTAAAATGTGCACAACTAGACTTTGTTGTCCTCGCCAAAAATATTGTTGAGGACGGCTAATAGTAACAGCTTCAAAAATCAAAGTTAAGACTTAGTAATAATCTACTAGCTATATGCCTTTGGCACCATGCAATAGACGGCACAATTATACTTGGAGAGGTAACATATATAAAGAAACCAACAAAAATAATTTTTTTTTTTTTATCATGTTATTGTTATATTGTTGTTGTTATAAAGGCATAGTTATTGTCTTAGTTGATTTGCTGCTAATCTACGTATTTAGTTGTGTCTTAAATTGAAGAGACAAGAAGAAGTTACAAAGAGACCTTCAAATAGAACAAACTTAGAATCTACAACTATGGCTGGCAAATGGGCTTCAAGTCACATCCAGAAAATTAAGGTCTATACCGGGTGTATAAATCAATTTAATAAGATAAAAATTTATAGAGTAAAAAATAGTATCGGTGTCTTTTTACTGGGCGAAATAAAAGACAAAATTGTCATATATTTATTAAAATATCTCATCATTCACAGATTTAGTGTATGAAATAAGCTTATACACTCAGTGTAAGTAAAAATTTTCCATCACATCCACTCGTTTTCAAAAAGTTTATATATATATATAATTTTTAACCTAAATGAGGCAATGGGTAAGAATCTTTATATGAAAGAAGGAAAAAAGGATAATTTTTTAATTTTTTTTATTACATATTAATTGCATGATGTGAATTGGTCAAAGAGAGTTGATCAGGATGGAATGGAAATGAATATTAACTTATTAATTAATCTTGTTTGTAATTTTTTTTTTTTATAATGTAAATGGGATTTTTTTTTAAGAGAACGAAATGGTAATGTAAAGTTAATGGTGGTAAAGGATAGTTATGAAATAAAATGTGGATGAGAGTTAATTTATTTTGCTTTATTTAAAAGTTTAAATAAAATATGATATTAATGGATGTAAAATTATTTAAAATTTTTAAATTTTACCCTTTAATTTTCAATTTGACAACTAATTAGAAAAATGAATATACAGATATTAAGAAATGTAAATATTTAACTTCGATTTATTAAAAATCAACGAGTCTGAACTAACATGAGTTTAAATTTAGCCAATGATAGGTTCAATACTGATTCACACCTATAAGTTGAGCTGAGTATTCGGTGGGTTCGGTTCAAAATCAAATTGATCCGAAATAACCGAACTTATAATTTATTAAAACGGAACTGAAAACCAAAATTTATAAAAATCGAACCGAACCGAAAAAGTTTGGTTCGGTTTGATTCTATTTGACTTTTTTTCTTTTTCTTTTAATATATATATATATATATATATATATATATATATATATATATATATATTTTATGTAAATATTATATGTAAAATTTCGGTCTACTCGGTTCAAACTAAAATTTTTTTGATAAAAATCGAACCGAAATTAAATTCGATTTACAGTTTAAAAAATTGAATTGAATCAAACCAGTGAAAAAACCAAACTGAACCGAACCAATTAGTTCAGTTTGATTTTTTATTTTCAGTTTGGTTTTTCTCACTCCTACTTATAAGTCTTTGTTTCATTCCCTTAAGTACAACTACATTAACCCATGATTATAAGTAAAGGTGGCAAATCCTGACTTGACTTGAATCTGCCTATTCAAATCTGACTTGAAATCAACTTGAATATAGCTCAAAATCACTCAAACCCAAATGACTCGAACTTACGAGTCAACCCACCTAATCCAATGACCCAACCCATATAAATTTATAAATAACAAATATTTTTGAAATAAATTTCAAGTATTTTTTCAAAAACAGTACTATTATATTACAAAAAGTTTTGTTTCTCACAACAAATTATTTTTATCATTATACACTCAGTTCAATTAATCTAATTTTTAATTTTTTTTCTCTTTCTTGAATATGAGTGTTATTTAAGAGAAAATTCATGAACAAAAATAAATAAAAAGTTTTGACACAAATCAATTTGTTATGTTATATGCATATAAAAAAAATAATTAATAAAAAATTTTGATTGGCTTAAGAACTTATTTGCATATATTAAAAATAAATAAAAAGTTTTGACAGAATACTTAATAGAATACTGTTAGATTAAAGAGTTAAAAATAAATTATTTAAGTACTCATAATTATATTATATATTGATGAGTCTAATTTCACAAAATACTATTGATTATGGGTTTCTCGAAGAGATAGAATCTGTAAACAGAGAAAGAGCGAGTCAATGGCTCCCAGGGGCTGAACTCCCGGGAGAGACTCCAATGCTTAAGTCAGTAATTGTTTGAGAGAGAATGTAATTGAAGTAATTCAAGTTATCGAAGTAGTGCTCATACATGTGAAGTTTAATCTTTGAGGTATTTATAAGAGATAGATCCTTACATAAGTTGAGTATGGATTTCATTGACCAATTTGAATTAGGATGGCTATTTGCATGTTAGCTTGACCTTATC
>CATKHJ011018623.1:0-35808 GCA_949750685.1 Vernicia montana
TCTTGAATATCTTCACTGTGATTGCCAACCACCAATTGTTCACAGTGATCTCAAACCAAGCAATGTTTTGCTCGATGATGACATGGTTGCTCATGTAGGGGATTTCGGCCTTGCTAGAGTTCTTTCCAAGGTTTCTGGTAGTGCAGAACGTGATCAATCTAGCTCGATCATAAAGGGAACTATTGGATATGTTGCTCCAGGTAATTAAATTAAATTAAATTATATATGCATATTTCTTTGAATCAATCGAACTGACAAGCATAATACTCAAAATGTTTATTCAGAGTATGGAATGGGTGAGGGAGCATCAATCCAAGGAGATGTATACAGCTTTGGGATACTTGTATTGGAGATATTTACAACAAGGAGACCAACTGATGGGATGTTCCAAGGGGATCTGAATCTTCACAACTTTACCATGATGGCACTGCCTGAACGAGTAATGGATATAGTGGATCCCCAATTACTGTCTGAAGACAATGCAGCAGGAAGGATGCAGAAGTACTTGATCTCTGTGCTTAGAGTTGGACTTTCATGTTCGGTGGAGACTCCTAGAGATCGAATGGAAATAAGAAATGCTGTGAGAGAACTACATCTAATAAAGAAAGCCTACGAAAGAGAAGCATCTGTGCAGCCTGCAATGCAAATTAGAATGTAATGTTATGTACTTGCTGCATAACTTCAAGTGTTTCTTCCATTTTCTCATTATTAACATTAATTATGCAATCATATGTTCATGTGGTTTGTGTTTGTGTTGCTTAATTTACTGCTTCATAGAAATTTAGTCCTAGACACCATCAATTCAATTACCTGCAGATTAGACAAGAGAAGCCAAAAAAACATTTCTCAACCCTTCCTAATTAATATGTTGTATTGCTGCTTAGGATTGCCATTTCCCATGACTGCAGGAACAATTAAGTCACACTTTCTAGTTTAGATTAAATAAGATACTTACCTATCTCTTAACTAGGGATGTCAAAATAACCTATACCCATTTGTCCACCCATACCCACCCATTTAAATAAGAGTATGGGTGATAAACGGATAGTTAACATTATAAAAGGGTCAGTAATGGGTCTAGCCCATTTATCATCTCAATATGAGTGTAAAAGGATTGGGTATGAGTACCCATCCCACTCATTAATAATTTTTTTTAAATGGCCAGCCCCTTTTTTTTTAAAGAAAGTCCAGCTCATTCTTTATTATTATTATTTCTAATTATATTTTATTTTATAAAAAAAGAAAAAAAAAGAACCAGAGTTTCTCTCAACGTGTCTTTTTCTTCTTTTCTGTTAAAAAAAACTTTCTACTCTCTGTAAGCATTTCAATCTTTCTTTTCCACTTTCTTGAATCTCCTTGTTTCCTTTCATTATCAATAATGATAATAATTTACAATTACTTTGGATAATGAGTCCTATTATCACACGATGGTGATTATTTTAAAACAATATGATTTTTTGGGAAAGATTTTACCATGTAATGGTTGTTTTTTAACATGTGCGTTGTTGAGCTCACATACTTAATTTGATTGTACAAAAAAAGGTGTAAAAGTGGCTCAAGCATGTTAAGGCTACAAATGCAAGAAAGGTAAAATTTAAAGAGTGCATTTTGCAATGTTCTTTACGTTGTAGGCAAGTGCAACAAGATGTTCCAACTATTGAATTCAACATATTTAATGATTAAGAGTGCTCTTCCTTTTTAGCGTACATTTCATCATTTGGCTTTAATTAATACAAAGTTTGATGCTTGTCCTACAATAGAGGAGTGGAATAAAACTGAGCAGATAATGAAACTTCTAAAACCATTTTATGAAATATTCTTCCTTTTTTCTAGAACTAAGTATCCCATTGCAAACTTGTATTTTCATGGGGTATGGAAGATTGAGTTGCGGTTGATGAAGGAACAAGAAAGTGATGAGGATGTGATTTGTAAAATGGCTAAAAGAAAGAACAAAAAATTTGATAAGTATTGGCACTCTTATAGTGAAATTTAGTTCATAGCGATTATTTTGGATTCTCGCTACAAGTTGGGTTTCTAGGAGTATTATTTCAATAAAATAGATAGTGCCAAATCAAAAGATAGCGTGCTTCACATTCGTAACAAGATGTACTATTTATTGAGTATATGATCTCACATGCATGTTAAGGATACAAGTTTCACCATGTTGGGAAAGAAAATTATAAATTTTCTATTTTTTTTTTTTTGTATTTTTACAGTTATAATAGTTTATCACATATTTTTTCATCATTTCTTAAGATCCATAAGAAACCCATTATCACTAGTTAATATATGTAATAAGCTTGTCACTCATGGTACTCATCGAAAAAAAATTATATAATAATTTTTTTTTATTTATTATGAGAGTAAAATTACATTAAAAGAAAAAGGAATTTTCATCTTTTCCTATTCGTTGAATCAAACATTTGATCTATATATTCTATGTTATTTGCTATCTATATCTTAGAACAAAAATGTAGCTGTAAATACATGAGAAGAGAACATCAATTGTGTTAAAATATAGGGTGTGATGCAACGCCTATAACTTTAATTTGGCAGTACTCTTGCTTCTCATCATTGATCATAATCGGAGATTACACGTACGCTAGTGTTGTTGGTAAGTAGATCTATTTATGGTCGGATATGAATTTGGAAAATATTAAAATTTCAAAAGCCCGATCTGCTTGACATGCAATTTTCTTCATAAATTGCTTCCCGAGACCCAACCCATTATCAAATCTATTAGTAAGTGAGTTTGCAATGTTAAAAGCAAAATAACATATGCTGATCCATTTGAAGTATATAAAGCATTAAGAGCTATGAATCCCAGTTTTGCAAGCCACTCTGAAATTATTTATAATTCTAAATGTTTAGTTGGCTCAAATCTTACTTTTCTTTTTCTAAAACTAGACTCCTTGCCTAGATGAGACAGCAGGAGGCCATAGCCAACCTCTGTTGAAATACATTACTAACCAAAACCCATTAGTTATCATTTTGGCCCATGAAAATGAATTGCATGTGAAGTAATTGCCCATAAATTACATGTGAGTAATTAACAACCAAGCATTTCACTTGGTGAAGGGACAAAAACGTAGTGCTCTGCTCACGATGGAGACCAAGCCATTTTGTACTATAAATAGAGCCTTGATGAGGCATTCAAGGCATATCAAGTGAAGTGAGCAATAATTAGATAGTGTAAGAAAATTTAGTGAGTAGTGAATGTGGTGCAGTGAGTTTATAAATTGAGTTGTGATAGTGAAGTTTGTTTTTATTAGTAAAAATATTTTTTAAAATTCACTTTACAAATTGTCCTTTTCCACTTGTTAAATTTATTATTATTATTATTTTGTCTCTACACAATCAACAAGTGGTATCAAAGCCACTCAATCGTGGGTCTTATTTTTCGACATTTGCGTAAAAAGCAATTGTACGGGGGAGATTTTACTCTGCACAGTTTGGAACTGTGAAGTTAATCGGTTTGGAACCACACTTACTTGGTTAATCGCGAGGCTGCTAAAACCAAGTCACGATGGCAGAATCAAGCAATGTCGGTGTTATTAAAAAATTAAATAATAATAATTATAGCATGTGGAAGACCTGTATGGATTCATACTTGCAGGGTCAAGACCTCTAGGAGGTTGTTGCTGGGACAGAGACTACACCACCACCACCAGAAGATGATGCCGATAATCTTAGAAAATGGAAGATTAAAGTTGGGAAAGCCATGTTCGCCATCAAGAATACTATTGAACAAGAAATGATGGAGCACATCAGGGAAGCTGTCACACCCAAACAAGTTTGGGATTCTCTTGCTTTGCGGTTTGCAAAGAAGAACGACACAAGACTCCAACTACTATAAAATAAACTAATGTCTATCTCATATCAGTATTTTACCAAGGTGAAGTCTTTATATAGAGAAATTGCTGAGTTGGATGAGGCATCCAAAATTGTCAGCAAAAGAATGAGGTGAATCATCATACATGGCCTATGACCTGAGTACAGGGGATTTATTGTTGCAGTTCAAGGTTGGCCCACACAACCTTCAATTGAAGAATTGGAAAATTTGTTGGTAAGTCAAGAAACTCTAGCAAAGCAAATGGTTGGAGTGTATTTGAATACTAAAGAAGTAGCACTCTTCACCAACATAAGAAAAAATTAACGTCATGGTCAGAATGGAGGGAAGACACAAGGGAATCCTCAATCAGGGGGAGCTTAGCAAAAGCAACACCAACACAATGGACAGTCAAAAAAGTCTAGACGTCAAAATGGCGAGTGTTTCAATTGTGGCAAGAAAGGACACTAAGTAAGGGATTGTTGGTCTAAGAAGGAATGAATTGAAAGCAATGCAACAATAGTAAGCAACCGTCACCATGATGAACCTGAGTGGGATGCTCAAGCATTATTTATGACTTTAGAAATAATGCAAGAGGAGTAGTATTTCAATTCAGAAGTTGTAGAAGTTCTTCGCCTCATAGTAACTGCAATGAAGGAGCCGGCCTCTAGTGCTTCTACTTTTCATAAAGTTAATTATGAGAAGGATTGGATCTTTGATTCAGGATGTTCCAGTCATATGACGAAAAATAAAGAAAAGCTTTGTAATGTTTCAGAGTATAAAGGCAAGCGAGTTGTGGTGATTACAAATAACTCGCGACTACCAATCATTCATGTTGGTGACACGGTGATTGATTCATGTCTTAATCACAAGCAAATGCAACTGGAAGATGTCTATCGAGTATTTGGGATGAAGAGGAATCTCGTGTCAGTATCACAACTTACAGATTCTCGCAAGTTTTTTGTATTTGGCCTAAATGATGTTAAGGTTTGTCAACAAGTCAAAATAGTTGACACGCCGATAATGGAGGGACAGAATGTAGACTCCATGTATGTCATGCTAACAGAGGAGGCTTATGTTGACAAGACAAAAAGCAATGAGACAACTGATTTATGGCATGCATGGTTAGGACATGTCAACTATCACAAGTTGAAGATGATGATGAACAAGTCTTCATTAAGAGGACTACTTGATCTTAATGTTCGCACTAACACGGTCTGTGCTGGATGTCAATATGAAAAGGCACATCAGCTACCATATAAGGAGTCATCATTCAAAGCTAAACAACCAGTAGAGTTGATCCACTCATATGTATTTGGGAAGGTGAAGCAAACCTCAGTCAATGGTATGCACTATATGATGACATTCATTGATGACTATTCAAGGTATGTATGGGTGTATTTCATGAAAGAAAAATCTAAAACTCTTGCAAAGTTTAAAGAATTTAAGCTGATGGTTGAAGGCGAAGTTGGAATGAAAATTCAATGCCTCTATACTTATAATGGGGGAGAATACATATCTGATGAGTTCTCTAATTATCTTCTTCAGTGCAAGATTCGACGACAGTTGACTTGTCCAAACACACCATAGAAAAATGGTATTGCAGAAAGGAAGAACAATCATCTTGCAAAAACATGTCGGAGTATGTTGCATGCTAAAAATGTTCTTGGTAGATTTTAGGCGGATTGCATGAGAACGACAGCTCACATAATCAACAGACTTCCATAACCAAAGATGGGATTCATGTCTCCGTTTGGGAAATTATGGAAGCTAAAACCTACAGTGAGCCATTTCAAAATATTTGGTTGTGTTTGCTACATATTTGTTCCTGATCATCTACATAGTAAGTTTGACAAAAAGGCTATCAGGTGTATCTTTATGGGCTATGATGAAAATAGAAAAGGTTAACGTTGTTGTGATCCTACAACTAGAAAATGTCATGTCTCACGGAATGTTGTGTTTTAAGAGACATCATCTTGGTGGACACAAGAATACATTGCACTTCCTCAGTCCAAAAAAGTAGAATAATTGCAAGAAAAGGAGAAGGCAGAAGAAGTCTAACAGAGTTCAGAGATTGCAATACAATCTCAGTCTCAAGAGACACCATAGCAGACGAGTGTCTATTAGAGAATAGAGTTGGAGAATCAACCAGTAGTAGAGATGTTGGAAGAACAACAACCACAATTGAGAAGATCAACCAGGCTGAAAAAGCAAAACCCTAAGTATGCCAATATTGCACTAGTGGAAGAAGAAAGAAAGCCAACATCCTATAAAGAGGCATTGCAGAAGGTTGAATGAAGAAAAGCCATGGAAGATGAGATCAAAGCTCTTGCTGAAAATCAAACTCAGGACTTAGTTCCAAAGCCCAAGAATGTAAAGCCCATATCATGCAAATGAGTGTATAAGATCAAGACTCATCCAGATGGTTCAGTTGAGAGATTTAAGGCTCGATTGGTGGCACATGGTTTTTAACAATAGTATGGACTAGACTATGATGAGACATTTAGTCAAGTAGCCAACATTGCAATAGTTCATGTTCTGCTAGCACTCGCAGCAAGTAAGTCATATAATATCTGGCAAATGGATGTGAAAAATGCTTTTTTAAATGGAGAGCTTGATTGAGAAGTGTACATGGAGCAACTAGAAGGATTTGAGAACAAACTCTATCATGAATATGTTTGCAAATTGAAGAAGGCACTGTACGTGTTAAAACAAGCACTCAGAGCTTGGTATGGCTGATAACTCTATTTTCTTAAAGTTATTTTACTTGTTTAAACTCAAATTTTGGTTCAGTTCTTGAAAATTTAATAATATTATTACTTATTTTGAGAAATAAATAATTCTATCAATTTATAAATAAATTATAAAATATTTTTAGAATTTTATTTTATTTTGCAGATCAAAATGATATTAATGCAAGTAATGATGTCATGATATTAATGATGTAGGCAATGATGTCATGATATTAATGATGCAGGCAATGATGTCATAATATTAATGATACAGGCAATGATGTCATGATATTAATGATGCAAGCAATAATGTCATAATAATAATGATGCAGACAATGATGCAAGATGGTGGAAAAAGAAGATGGAAGCTGCCTATAAATAGGCATTACCACCCCTCCTTCAAGGATCATTCAATCAAAGAAAACAAATATTTAGAGAGATTTATATTTTCTTAATTTCATTTCTTTTTATTTTCATTTTGATCAAGAAGAGAAGTTTTGAACTTGTGCACGACAAAGATTATATTCCTAAAAGAGTTCTTTCTAAACTTTTGTTCTTCAATTCAATAATAAGTTGTTATTATGTTTTCTATTAGATTGATTGTTAATTTAATTGTTTCTATCTTCTTAATTATGAGTAGCTAAATTTCTTATCTAAGATTTAGATGTAATCTCTTAATTTTAATATGACTACTTTTGTTTGATTGATTTGGTTTTGATTATTGGAATTAATCTTTTATCTTAGAATTTAATGCTTGTAAATAATTTATCACTATTTGCATGTTTAAAGATATTATGTGAAATAGCGAGAGTGGAAGCATAATATTAGTTTATTGAGATATTAGACCTAGGAAATGTGTTTCTTAGAGATAAGAACACTCCTTTATGATTAATTAAAGGATTTTCATAAAACTTAATGGGTTTGTATTAATTGTTTGTGATCACTAGAGTAGACATAAGGTTAACTTAAATACTTGTGTTGTGTCTTGAGAGAGAACATCATATAATTTTATGGAAATCTAATCATTAATTCTAATGAAATTTAACAAATCTAGAGAACTTAGAAAAGTTATAAGTAATCAATTGATGAAATCTAAATCCTAAGTCTTTTTCATATATTGAATTTATCTTTTCATATTTGTTTTATTTTCTTCTTTATCTTAACTAAATCAATTTTTTAAATAATAAGGTAATTCATAATTTTGGTAATTGTCAACTTCTTTCTATCACGACCCGATTCCAGAGCCGCGACGGTCCTAGGGCATGGGTAAGCGTAAGACCACCAAAAACCCGTAGAACCCAAATAAATTCCCCGGATCCACAAATCATATTCAAAACCCATCATATATTTATCACATTTTAACCCAATTATCTCTTAATTATACAGAAAATATCTACTGAATAATCCATTCAAATACTACGGAGTATCTAGAAGAATAAAAAAAACAACACACCAGAAATAATTTAAATAATTACATCAAATATAACTTCTTGTAGAAGAAAAGAAATCAAGATGCTCAGCCTTTTCTGTTTCTAGCCTCTTCTACTCTAGCACCTGAAAAAAAATGCTGAAGAGGGGTGAGCCTTCAACTTAGGAAATTATGTAATATACCGATACCTGGGGACTGTATGAAGAAATATCATATGTCAAAATATGGGTCAGATCATTAACATATATATATATATATATATATATATATATATATATATATATGTGTGTGTGTGTGTGTGTGTGTGTGTGTGTGTGTGCCGGCAAGAAAATGCACCTAATAGACAGAACCAAACAGATAATTAATTAATTATAATTAATAAGGGCAGTAACTTCTCCCTTTTTAACTAATAACGCATGCTTGGTCGAGCATACGCCTGGAGTTTATAGTCCTCTCTAGGTAGGACACTGACAAATTTGACTCTATCAGCTGAGTCACCGGTGCACACGACCTAATGGCTTATCCCCCATTAGTATAGGCGTTCTGTCACAAATATGGTCAGTGGTTCGGTCAATGGTTCGGTAGGAACAATAACAAAAATATAGACTCAAGTGGTCTTTCAATAATCAATGGGCAAAATTCAATAATTTCATATCAACAAAAGATGGTTAACAAATAATCAATATGGTCAATATAACAAAAGAGCTCAAAGGTCAATTCAAAATAATATTATCAATAAATATCAATAAGTAATATAATTATTTAGAATAAATAATTTAATAGGATTTGCAAATAACAAATTTATGGTAGGTTACCATGTACCGATATATTCCATAACTCACCTCACAAAGCAAATTACTCCAAATAATTCCAATCACCTTAACGAAATTCACAAATATCAGGTCCACTGACCTACAATAAAATCTTTAATTTAATTATTATTGGATCTGAACTTAGGATTTCTATAAATCCATATTAATTAATTAATAAATCTAGCATTAAAAATTAATACGGATCTGATCTATAATTCAATCGTAAAAATTATTACGTTATAAAATCAGAATAATTATTTGAAACATATTCGGAAGATAAAATATTTCTCTCCGGAGGTTCGCCGGAAAAGTGACTGGAATATCGCCGGAATTTTGCCAAAAAATATAAATCGGTAACGGATTTTAACGAAATATATATCAAAAAACTCGTCTTGGAACGATGGATCCAAAAATAAATTGTTTTTGCCGTTCGTCGAAAATTCACTGGAAATCTGCTCCGGCAGACCCGATATCGTCGGATTCCGGTAAAAAAAAATAAAAGTTAATCCAAAATTAACAAATGATATACCAAATCGAATCTGGAAAGATAAGAAATCCAACAATACCAAAATCGTTGGAAACGGAGATCGAAAAATCGACGAAACAAAACTCGAAAGATTCTAGCCGGCGATTTGCTTTGGACGGCGTGTGCAGCGTCGTTCGAAGGCAGATGGAGGCAAGTCTTGTGGCGTTGGAAAGCTCTTCCTCTCCTCTTTCCAACGGTATGACGCGTGCACAATTCTGACTTCCGGAGGTCGATGAAAATGGCTTAGAAGCATGCTCTCTCTCTCTCTCTCTCTCTCTCTCTCTCTCTCGTGGTCCGTGCTTAGCAGAAATGATTGATAATATATCAATTAAAGCAGATGCTCAATTTTTTTTTTTTCGAAGTGTCGGCACCGACACTTTCAAAAAAAAAAAAAAATATATATATATATATATATATATATATATATATATTCAAAATTATTTTAAAAATAATTTAAATAATAAATAATAATAATTAATTTAAATAATAATAAATACTAATAATAATAATACAAATAAAATACTAAATATTTTCAATTATACTTAAATAATATTAATAAATATTATTAACATTAATAATAAATAATTAACAATTATTTAAAATAATACAATAACATCCTTTTCACAAATAATTTAACACTTAAAATTTTTATCAATCAAAATATTTATTTCCTTTACTAAATAAAATAAAATAACTGACTAAATTGAAATTCAAGGTATATATATATATATAAAGCCACCGACAATTTTAAAATAATAATAATAATAAGAATAATAATGATTGATTTCTGCTTTATTAAAGCAGAAACCAATCATTCTGCCAAAATGTGTCAGTGAAGAGAGAGCAGAGAGAGAGAGAGAGAGAGCAGAAGCTTCTTCACCTTGTTTCGTCCCCTTCCGGTAGTCAGAATCGTGCACGTGCCGTACCGTTGAAAAGAGGAGAGGAAGAGCTTTCCAACGCCACCAGCCTCGCCTCCGTCCACCGCCTGTAGCCGCCGCACCGTCGTCCAGCCAGAAATCTTCCGAACTTCGTTTTATCGACTTTTTGACCTCCATTTCCTACGATTTTAGTACGGTTAGATTCTTTATCTTCTCAGCTTTGATTTGGTATATCATTTGTTAATTTTGGATTAATTTTTATTTTTTTTACCGAAATTCTGCGATATCGGGACTGCCGGAGCAGATTTCCGACGAATTTTCGACAACGGCAGAAACGATCATTATTTTTGGATCCATTATTCCGAGACGAGTTCATTGATATATATTTCGTTAAAATCCGTTACCGATTTATATTTTCCGGCGATATTCCGGCAAACCTTCAGTGAGAAATAATTTACCTTTCGAATCTGTTTCAAATAATTATTTTGATTTTATAACGTAATAATTTTTACAATTGATTAATAGATCAGATTCATATTAATTTTTAATGCTAGATTTATTAATTAATTAGTATGGATTTATAGAAATCCTAAGTTCAAATCCAATAATAATTAAATTATGGATTTGATTGTAGGACAATGGACCAGATATTGTGAATTTTGTTAAGGTGTTTGAATTTGATTAGAGAAATTTGCATTAAGAGGTGAGTTATGGAATATATCGGTACATGTGCATCCACCATAAATTGATTATTGCAATCCTATTAAATTACTTATTCTAAATAATTATATTGCTCATTGATATTTATTGATAATATCATTTTTGATATTGATCTTTGAGTTCTTTTTGTTATATTGACCAGATTGATTTATTGTTAATAATATTTTATTGACATGAATTTATTGAATTTTGCCTATTGATTATTGAAAGACCACTTGGGTCTATAATTTTGTATTGGTTCCTACCGAACCATTGATCGAACCGTTGATCATATTTATGACAGAACGTCTATACTAATGGGGGATAAGCCATTAGGCCATGTGCACCGGTGATTCAGCTGATAGAGTCAGATTTGTCAGTGTCCTACCTAAAGAGGACTGTACTCTAGGCGTATGCTCGGCCAAACATGCGATATTTGTTAAAGGGAGAAGTTACTGCCCTTATTTGTGATTATTTGTTTGGTTCTATCTATGTGGTGCATTTTTTTGCAGGCACACACACACACACACACACACACACACATATATATATATGATAATGTTCTGACCTATATTTTGATATATGATATTTCTTCATACAGCCTCCAGGTATCAGTATATTATATAATTTCCTGAGTTGAAGGCTCACCCCTCTCCACAATTTTTTTTTTAGGTGCTAGAGTAGAAGATGTTAGAAACAGAGAAAACTGAGCTTCTTGTTTTCCTTTTATTCACGAGAAGCTATCTTTAATGTAATTATTTATATTGCTTTTAGTGTATTATTTTAATATTCCTCTAGATACTCCGTAGTATTTGAATGGATTTAGATAGTATATATTTTCTGTTTAATTAAGATATAATGGAATGGTTTTATAAATGGTATAATTGGACTAAAATGTGATAAAATATATGATTGATATTGAATATGATATATGGATCAGGGGAATTTATTGGATTCTACAGGTTTTTGGTGGCCTTATGCCTACCCATACCCTAAGACTGTCGCGGCTTCGGAATCGGATCGTGACAGTGTGTGTGTGCGCGAGTGTGTCTGTGTTATAGGATTTCAAGTGTGTAAAATTTCACATTGAAAAGAAGATAAGGAGGGACATATAAGTCGGAAAAACCCATAAACTCAATAACTTTGGCAATGTTTGGTAGGCCATAATGAATGGCGTAATGTAATGAGAATTATATTACGTGTTGAATTATTTTGTTTGGTTATGTGAAAAATTTTAAATGCAATATAATGAGTATTATATTATTAATTCTCTATGCTTTAAATTAAAAAAAATGTAATGATCATTATATTCAAAAAAGTATGTATTACCCATTACATTTCTCATTTGCTATTTCCTACATTTTTCTTACAACAATTTTTTTTTTTCTTTCATTTTGTTGCCATAATTTTTTTGAATAATATTTTTCCTTTTTTTTACAATAAATATTTTTTGCATGGCCTTTTTTCATTTTTTTATGAATTATTTTTTTATTATTTTAAAAAAAATTTAATGATATTTTTTTTACAGCAATTTTTTAATGCCTAATTTTTTTACAACAAAAAGTTTTTAGTTAACAGTTTTCTTTTTTACAACACAATTAATACTTTTCTTTTATACCATAATTAATACTTATCTTTTCTTTTATCATATTAATTTTAATATAACTAATTAACTTAAATAAATATAATTTAAAATTTAATATCTTGATAATTATAAAATAATTAATAATTTCAATCATTATATGATTATTTCATTTACACTTCCAAACAAAATAATGTAATGCTCATTATATTACATTACATTATATTTTTCATTCTATTACATAGTTTATTACATTACATCACACCAAAAGTTACCTTAAGGTTTTGGGTTGGAGTGTGGTGTCAAGCACATGAGTGTGTCTCTCATTAAAACTCATGATTGTGTCCCTCAACAAAACCCATTATAGAGATCTTCCAAAATAAGTGAGTTTGAGCTAATTGTTTTCTTGTTTGCCATAACCTTCATTCCAATATGGCAATATGGTATCCCAATTCCATTGTAAGGATTTCGCTGCATGTTATTAGAAAACCATACCACTATTATTGACATTGAAGAGAAACTATAAGTATGAAATAAGTTTAATATAATTGAAATTGAAGATAAAGCCAGATTTTGACGGAAGCTTCATGCATGCATTTTCTTTCTAGCTACTGCTTAATTTCCTCTTTTCTGTCCAATATTTTCTCCACCTTCAATCTTCCAATTTCTAAGTCAAATAAGGTTTCAAATGATTGGTTAATCATGATACAATAAGTCATGTTCATTTAATTTTCAAACTTTCTAAATACGTTCATAGAAAAAATAAAGGACCAAACCTTGACAATTTACCCCTTATAAGAAACTTTCAAATAACATATAGACATTGCAAACACCAGATCTAGAATTCCAAGGCCTGAGCCAGCCTATAGATTTTTCATTTTGTTACAGGAAAGTAATAGAGTTGAGACAAATATTGCAAGCTTTAACAAGGCTTCCACCCCAAAAAAAGGGGAATTGGAAATCTGACGGGAGAAGTGAAAATGTCAATGTTGTGGACGTGAGGGGTCAGCTAACTAGTACAGCTTTGTAGCGTAAAGACCAACATATACCGACCGCCAATTTAGGGTCCTTTTGTCTTGTCTATAATCTTGAAAATTTTTATATTTTAAAATTATTTCAATTTCACCTTTCATTTAATTTCTTCTAAAATATATATTCTAAGTCAATGCTAATAAAATTTTGTCAATCCGATTAACAATATTGAATGGAAACGAGTTATTTTTTTTCTTATAATAATAACAATTTACAGATGCGTTCTTATTCAAATAGTTGGACTGGCAATTATTCAATAATTAATCAATATTATAATGACAATTAGCTTATTAATTCATTGGATCTAATTGATAGAATTTTGAAAATTGTGATAAAATTGGAAGAAATTGAAGTTTAGAAATTTAATAATTAAGTGGATATTTGGGAGCTCGCCCATAACTTTTTGGATCCTAATTTTAAGAGTTTTATATTTATTGGGAATCAAATAATATAAATGGTTATAAATAATAAGAGCTAATTACCTAAGATGCTAGTGATAGTCATTTTACTTATAGTTGTGTCTAATATTTCAATACATGTCGTGTATTTTTACTCTTAATACTATTTTATTTGTTATCATCCACAATTTATAAAAATCAATAACCAACATCTAACTCAATCCATTTGATAAATAATAATAATAATAAAAAAATCTGTTGATTTTAAAAACTTTATTTTGAAGTTTTTTACTCCCAATTGATAGCTAATGTTATTTTACTATATTACCCCAATATATTACCCTTATAAAAAATTATCATTAATAAAATTATTTTTCTTAAATTAATTTTTATGTGATACATTTATTTATTATTATTTAAAAAAAACAATTATTAAAATATTATTTATAATATTTAAAATAATTACCATATATCACATTTTAAAAAATATTACAAATATATAAAAAAAATTAAGTATAATTTTCTTAATTAATACTTTTTATTTTCATTACACATTAATTAAAATAGAAAATAATATATATGTAAAAATAATTATATTTATATGATCATTTTATATTATTCTATAGCAATAACTATTAAATTTTTATTCAAACGACTAATATTTATTAGCTAACAATAACTATCACCACCTATCAGTTATTAGTAACAGCTACTAGCTATGAGTTGCTATGAATAACTAAACCACACGGGCCTAAGTGAAAGGACATTCAAGCAACTAAAAATACCACCTAGATTCTACCTAGCTCCAGGAGAGCTCATCATCTCAAATGAGTTACTTAATGCTGTCACACTGCTCAATGTCCCTTTATTAGCTCTTTCAGATGCAATCTCCATAGCCAAACATTCCTTTAGTTCCGCGAATACATGATTAATTTCTGGCCTTTGTATTGCAGTTGGTGGTACACAGGTCATGGCTATCTCCACAGCTTTCCAAGCAGAATTAGTGGTGAATTCACCTTGTAACCTTGGATCCACAATGTCCCCGATATTCCCACTTTCAATCATAGGACCTACCCACTGAACTATGTGAGTGTTATATTCATCGCGTTTTATTACTACAGGTTGGCCTGTAATTAACTCAAATAGAATAATACCAAAGCTGTAGACATCACTTTTCTTATTTAAGTTTCCTGATGCATAAAATCTGCATATATAGGGAAAAAATAAATAATTAAATTTCAAGAATAAATAATATTAGGCTTCAGATATAATAATTAGCAGTCAATAATTGTTAAGACTTACTCAGGATCAACATATCCAAATGTTCCACCAGGACATGTTGTTACATGAGAGTTTCTCTCAGTAGCAAAAACTCTAGACAGCCCAAAATCAGATGTCTTTGCTAAGAGATTTTTGTCCAATAAGATATTTGAAGTTTTCATATCTCTATGGATTATTGGTGGACGGCAACCATCATGTAGATACTCCAAACCTGAAACTTTACCAAAACAAGTTAGGGAGGAAAAAAATACTAATTCAAAAGAAAATGAAGAATCTTGATTTAAATATATGTCTTAGAACTAGACCATGTGCTACATCAACTACAATTTGAAGTCTGTCCCTCCAGCTCAAAACATTAGTGCTTGAATCTGCCACCAAAATCACATCAGACACTACAACAAATATATAGGATTTAACAATATTTGTTTGAAATCATTTGATATTTGCAGTTAAAACTATTAATTAACAATAAATGCATATATTTATACCAGCATGTTGATGTTATCACTAAATGTTAGTGATGAGAAATAAATCTAACTCTCATCTTTGGGCCTCATTAAGCCCACTCCTCAAAAGAATATAAATGGACATAGAAGACTAAGAGGGAGACATTTTCGAGGATGACTTATGACAAGGACCCCCTCAAGGCTCGTCTAAGACGAGGCCGTCCTTCTGAAGATACCTCGCTAAGATTCTCTTTCGTTAGATCAAATCCATTTATGAGATTCTTGATCCTCGCTCCAACCCAGCCTCACTAGGCAAAGAGCTAGAGTTCCTTACATGCTTAGTCATGTCACAATGCATGGTTATCAGCACTCAGAGCTCAAGATACGTTAGCCACTAGCGCACTAAGATAGGACAAATTGTCTGATCCTGACACCCAGCCAAGGCACGTCCTTGACATGAGGCAGGCGGCGCAACAACATGAGTCTGACACTCTAGGACATTGTTTGCACTATCTTGGCTAAGTCCTCTGCATACCAATGAAAATAAAACATTCTCATATTTTCTCTACAACTTTTCACATTTTTCTCTCACTAAAAATATTATCTTAAGGTTGATCATCTTCTTCCTTGAGAACCCTAAGGGTTCAAGCCACTGAATTAGGCATCGAAGAGACCTTGCCAAGTTCATGCTTGGCACTTCGATACTAGTTGCTCATCTTACAGGTCCAAGAGACTATCTTAAGTCCAAGCCCATACAGAAAAGACTTATCATCCTTCTTTGAAGATTTCTGGATCATCTAATGGCGTCGTCTGTTAACAATAAGTGCATACCTATATAAACATGTTGATAGCTAGTATTACCAAATTAATGTCAACATATAGTTGTAGAATGTTAATGGTGCTATCAAATGTTTGCAATCATATTTTTAAAAACTCTTAGTTATGAAATTTTATACATCAAATGGTCTTATTTGCATTAAGTTTTATCTTTTAACAATATATAAAACATAATGTTAAGAGGGATTATCTGTAGCCATCTTATCCTTCATTTTGCAGCCATCTTGTAGATAGTGATATGTTGGGCATGCTCAACTATCGGTTTGTTCATTAGGCTTTTGTTTTTGTTTGTTTTATGTCTATGTTAGCTTTTGCTTTGTATTTGTGTTTTGTTGGCCATTTTGATGGTGGTAAGGATATAAAATGACCTCAAATAGCCAGAGGACACGCATACATAGGGAGTCCCTACTCTTCTCTATAAATAGGTAAATGAAGAGGTAAAAAGCTTAGAACCTCTCTCTCTCTCTACTTTCACTCTCTCTCTTCACACTCCCTCCAGTCTACTGACTTGGGCGTTGGAGGCTTCCCCGGGGATCAGCCCTTGGGAGCCCTTGACCTTCTTTCTCTCTGTCTACAAGTCCTATCCTTAGTTAGGCCCTACATCAATAGGACCGGTGTGAGGTCTCGCCCGAGCACCAGTCCGATATGCTAAGGGAATCGAAATGCTCTTCGGGAGAAACTCCAAGCATCTAGAACCCGCTATGAGTTCGAAAAATTGAAATTTTGTATTTTCGCTTTATGACAGGGAGTCACCACTTTAATTTTATTTTTTTAATTGGAAAAATTAAAGGAAAGCCCAAATGAAATGACTCCAAATTATTTAATTTATCCCAATGGAAAAGGTACTAATCCGCGAGTGACCAAAATGGGCTCGGGATCAGGTTTTAGTAAAAAACAGTAAATTTCTCTTTAGTTTGGCTGAAAGTGCAAAATAATTTTATGTAAAATGATTTTCATGCATGAATAGAAATAAAAATGATGAATGAAATAATTATAAATGATGCAAATATTATATGGATGACAGGTTATAAATGAATAAACAGAAAATAAAATATGATAAGATGATATTTTCTCTAGCCCTTATGGGTACTAAGAAAACCACATATTCCTCAATTAATTTAATAAAAGAAATATAAAGCACTAAAATAAATAAATAAAAAGGAAAAAATATTATTTAAAATATTTTGGAGTTGATACCTTAAAGATGACATGCCTGCGTATCCCTTTGAATGATAATCAAACCCCACGCAGTTCTCCCTTCTTACGAATGAGAGGTTTTACTCAAAAGAGTTTTATTTTGGTTTATTAATTTAATTCAGATTTTAAATTAATAAATTTTAAATCTTTTCGGTTTTAGATTCAAATGAAGGCGTAACAACATGATAAATTCTAGATCTGAATTTAGAATTTAAAAATTGTAAGAGAAATGAATTATACCTTTATTTTTCTTGGCTTTTTCGCGGACGGGGAGAGCTTAGCTCCGGATTTGAGCTCCACTTCAGGTTAGGAACTCAAAATAAATAATAATAATTTTAAATTGAAATTATTTTAATAGTTGGAAGGATTTGGATATGTAAAAGTAAATTTTGACAGAATTTCAGTAGCAAAAAATACGTTTTTTGCATTTTCGGGAGATTTTTCCTCTGAATTTTCAAAGGAGGAGACTGCCTATTTATAGAGGAGGCTCAGGCAACGCCAACAGCGGCATCGGCAACATGCCGGCTGCGTTGAGCGGCACGTTGGGCGTGCCGCCCAGACGGCCACCGCCTTGGCCCGATCTAGTTCGGTTCGAACCGATCAGTTTGACCCAATTTACACTGTTTTGGTTCGTTTTAATCCATTTCTGATCTGAATTGGGCCCGATTTGATTCTATGGGTTCGTAATTAAAAATCGATGGTGCCAACTAAGCTTTTTTAACCTGACACAGTCTAATTTGGTCTAGCTTTACTTGAATCAACCCGATTTTGTACTGTTTTGCTCGGTTTAAGCCCGTTTTTGATTTGATTTGGGCTCGATTTGATTCTATGGATTCGTACTTGAAAATAGATAATCTATGGGTATAAATTTAAGGATTCACAACTACCCCCTCATCAGAATTGGCATTGTTCAAAAGGCGATTATGATGATAGTGAACTTGGGGAATAGGAATCAAAGTGATGTCTAGGTCGATGTTTAGACATATTTAGGAAAATCTATATTCCCTATTTGTGTGGGAAAAGTAAGAGATATATTCTCGATCTATTCTGAGTATAAGATATAATCCCGATCTGTTTGGAAAAATAAGAGTTATAATCCCAGTCAGGTTGGGAAGAAGATCCTAAGGCTATATTAGGATAGGTCTGATTCTGAAAGAGAAACCTTATTCAGATTTAAGGTATGAATCCTAAGGCTATCTTAGGATGGGTTTGTTTTGATATTGATTAGTTCGGGTAAAGGAAATGCCCCCCAATATCTTTGGGAAGTGATGAGGATGGTCTTGGTCTGAGTCTGGGTTTCATCAGAATTGATCTGTTTGGTAGATAATTTTGAAGATCATGAAATGATCTAGGCTGATAGGATGATTTGGATGGATTGGTCCTTTTTGGTAGGACAATGTGATTATCCTCTCTGATAGGATGATATTCCTTTCTGATAGGAAGAAGTGATGGTCCTTTCTGGTAGGATGATAGTCTGTCTTGTTGCAGGAGCTTTGATTAGCAACCTATAATGAAATGCATCTGACTATGTAAAAATGATGAATTGGATACCTTGAACTTTTGAACAGTCAATTTGGTATAAAAGTACTGATCATTGTAGAGGAGGGTGCCCCCATTTTGGAATGATAAAGGACATTGGCTCATATGTTATGCCATAGAAGAAAGTCAAGGCAAGGTCAGATTTTGGCCTTTGAAGGAGGTTGGAGGAGGTCATGCTTTAGAAGGCTTAGTCAGGTATTACCTGGAAAGGTTATCTTAGAAGGCTCGGTCAAGTTTTGCCTTGGAGGGCTTAGTCAGATGTGGCCTATCTTGGAAGGCTTGGTCAGGTTTGGCTTGTTTGGAAAGTGATAATGCTTGGAAGGCTCAGTCAGGATTTTACTTTGGAGGGCTTAGTCAGGTTTGGCCTGTCTTGGAAGGCTTGGGCATGTTTGGCCTATTTGGGAAGTGATAATGCTTGGAAGGCTCAGTCAGGTATGGCCTGGCTTGGAAGGCTAGTCAGGTTTTACCTTTGGGAGAGATTTTGTGGGTTGACTTTGTGTGATCCATCTATTAAGAGTCTGCCTCTAGAAATGGCTTTTAGAGGTGTTTTTGACCAATTAACTTGCAAGCTTGATTTTACTTATCCAAATGACTTGGATTTTAGAGATGTTTTTGCCAAAAAGGCTTGGGCTTAGAGGGATAGTATGACTTGCCGAGGTGACTTGGGCTTAGAAGGACTGTCTGATGTGGTTTGGGCTTAGATGGATTGTCTGACTTGCCAAGGTGGCTTGGGATGGGCTTTGACTGGTTCAGGCCCCTTTTAATTAGCTTGAGGATGATAAACTTTGGGAGTCATGGTTTGACTTTAGCTTTGCCAAGAAAACTGGGCTTCATGGATTATGAGTCCTGAGAGACTTAGGATTTTGGTGGGCTTCGCCCTTGCAAGATAAGATTTTACCAAAGAGTCTTGGGCTTTTTAATGGGCTTGGATCTGGGAAGATGAGATTTCACCAAGAAGACTTAGGCTTTTTGGTGGGCTTGGCCCTAGAGATTTTATCAAAAAGTCTTAGGTTTTTGGTGGGCTTGGCCCTTGGAAGATGAGGTTTTACCATGGAGTTTTTGGTGGGCTTGGTTAAAACTTTTGGAAGTATTTTGGGAGGTTGTATGCTTTTGCTTTTGTAGCATGATTTATGGAGAAGACAAGCACGACTTATCATATTATTTAAGATTGGAAGAGACTCTTAGAGTGACAGGATTCTTGGGAAGACACTAGATTGATTTGGATGACGACTCAGAAGATGTGCTCTTGGATGGATGGTAAAAGCTGTTTAGCTTTTATGACAAGCGTTTTGATTTGGTTATGCCTCAGAAGACGTGCTCTTGGATGGATGATAAGAGCAATTTAGCTTTTGTGACAAGCATTTTGATTTGGTTATGCCTTAGAAGACGTACTCTTGGATGGATGGTAAGAGCAATTTAGCTTTTGTGACAAGTGTTTTTTATTTTGGATATGCCCTTAATGAATGATAAGGGCTACTTAGCTGCTTGAGCTAAGAGACGTGACAGGAATGATATACCCTTACTGATTGATAAGGTCATGACAGGTAACATGAAGGATATGCCCTTACTGGATGAAAAGGGCAACGTGACGGATTTGACAGAAGACTATTCAAAAGGCGAGCCCCTTGATGAGGGATTAGCCGAAAGATGATGACTTTAAAATGTTATGCCTTTAATGTGGGATAAATGCATAAATAACAGAATGATTTGATCATAATGATTTTTTTTTAGCTCTAACTTTTGCCCGAGCCGCCCTTTCGGGTTTTTAACTTGACGAGCTTGCTCTAATTTTTATCTAAGTTGCCCTTTTAGGTTTTCAACTTAGCGAGCTTTCTCTAATTTTTGCCTAAGTTACCCTTTCGGGTTTTCAAACTTAGCGAGCTGATCAATAAATTTTGGCATTTAAAGATTATTCCACCATGATTTGGATTTCTGTTGTCCTTCATCTTGGAGCTTTGATCTTTGTGTAGATCATTGTATTGAATATTGGTCCAGAGAGAAATCTTGTGAGACATCGGGTCCTTTTTGAGATTGTTGCCTCTTTGTTAAGGTTCGATGTTTTATTACCCAAAAGTGCAATGGGTAACTTTATTAGATTGCCTTTAGCTTTGACTGCTCCAACTAAATAGATCACCATTTGGTGTTATTTATTAATTATCCTTTAGTTAGGATCTGGTGAAGAGACTATTGATGTGGGTATAAGAATCCCTCAAGTCTTGATTGTTTCCAAATCATGGTGGATTTCATGGTGAAATGCAAATGTTTGCCAAAATTCATTGATTTGATTTTGATTATTTTTTTTTAGTTAATATGCGAATATAGAAATGCATAACGTAGATGTTTTACTGCAAAAGGAGTACAAAGACTCAGACTTATAAATGATAGACTCAGACTCAATTTGGACTCTGAATATAGACTCAGACTCAATTTGGACTCGGACTTGGATTCAATTTCAGATAGGTCAGATTAGTTGAGCTTGAACTCCTCTATAACATACAACTTAGGTAGAGGTGAGGTGAAATGAGGTGAGGTCTGTTTTCTACTTTGATGAAAATTCATGGAATCATGGCTTTAAGTTGAGATGGAGGCATGTCGGTCTTAGCCTCAAAGGTCATAGGGTTCAGATTCTTCATCACTATTCAGATCGGTGGTTAAGAATTCAAGTTAAAATGATCCGCTTGGGATGTAATCTTCAACCCTTGATGCAGTTGCCACCAAACTTTTGAAGGTGGGCAGATATTGGGTTAGCAGATGGGTTTGGTAAGGTGGGAGTAAGTTCTTGACAAGGATGTCCACCTGTTCTTGTTCGATTGTTCTGTTTACCATTTGAGCAGCTTTATCCCTCCACCTTGTAAGAAACATAGAGAAGGAATCATTTGGAAATTGTCTGGTGGTTTCCAAATCACGCCTGGTGACATCCACTTCACTGTTGTAATGATATTGCTTGATAAAGGCTTGACAGATATCATCCCAGTTCCTTTTATGACTTTTGTCTAGTGAAAGAAACCATCTCAATGCAGTACCAGTTAATGATTGTTAGAACAGTTATGCAAGGAGCTCACTGTCAAGTCCCAAAGGCTGCATTGCTCCCACATATATTATCATATGAGTCTTGGGGCAAGTAGTTCCATCAAATTTCTTAAGTTCAGGCATTTTGAATTTGGGTGGAAGCTTAGCATCAGGGAACAGGGCTAAGTTGTCCACATAAATCAGGTCATTGTTATGCTTTAAGGATTTGATGGCTTTCGCCATCACTTCAAATTTTTTCATAAGCAACTAGGTGCTTGGTATAGAGGTAATACAAGCAGGGATTTGGACTGGATTAGGGTTAGCCCAATTTAGATTTGGGGTGGTCTGGTCCAAAACTGTGTTTGGGTGAGTCGGTTTAAGGCTAGCTTGATTAACCATGGCCCGCACTTCTTTGATGATGGATTGCCACTGTTCTTCGAATTAGGCTTGTTGAGCATTCAAAATTGCTTGAAAATTCTCCTCTTTTTTTCTTAAAGAGATTGGTTATGAATGTAGTCAGGGAAGCCATGTCAGTTGGATCAGCCATTGGTACCTTTAAGCAAAACCAAAAGAAAACCCAGTAAGTGATTGGTAAAGAGGTGATATGAGTAGGGGTGTACAGACTCTGAGGGAAAATGATCCCTTATGGTGTTGTGGGATAACTATTTTTGGGCTTTGAGTATGGGCCAAAAGTATTGGCTTTGGGGATTTGGCCAAGGTCTTAGGCTTAGGATTGATTGTTGAGCCAAAGGTATTGGGCTTTGAGGATTTCCTTAGGTAGGATAGGCCAATGCTTTGGGCTTTAGGATTGCATGTTGTACCAAAAGTATTGGGCTTTTTAGGGATTTCCTTATGTAGGATGGGCCAATGCTTTGGGCTTAGGATTGTATGTTGTGCCAAAGGTATTGGGTTTTAAGATTTGTGGGGCAAAGGTGATTGGGTCAAAGTGAAAGTGTTTGACCCTTCTTCGGTTCAAGGATCCACTTAAAATAAATGCATGTTGTGAAATATGGATGCATGATGAAGATGTAGTTGTGTAAGGTTTTTGCTTTTATGGAACATATAACCTAAGGTTAGGTTCTAAGTTCATTATATGAAAAGGCTTGGTGACTTGAATTGGGTACCCATCACACTAGAGTAGTTATATACCTAACTACATGTGAGTCAAGGAGTCTCACGTGGGTCCAGCGGTATGTGCATACTCGTTACACCTTTAAAAATGATTTAAAAGATACGTTGCGGGCCGGATGATTTCACTATCGGCAAATAGACTCAAGGAGGGTTACCCACTCGATGTTACTTTCTATCCATTGTTTTCTTAGGAAACTAGGGTTTTGGACAAAGAGTCCATATGTAATGATGCATGAGAAAGTTATTTCAAACTAAAATCCAAACTTTTGTTTTTACCAAAAGTAATCCACTTTTATCTTTTATTTGAAAAAGATTTTATTTTCTCCAGTGGAGTCGCCAACTGTGAGACCTCGCCCGAGCACTGGTCCGATCTGCTAAAAGGAATCGAAATGCTCTTCGGGAGAAATTTCACACAATCTAGAACCCGCTGTAAGTTCTGAAAAATTAGAATTTGTATTTTCGCTTTATGTGACAGAAAGTCGCCACTTCAATTTTATTTATTTTTAATTGAGAAAATTAAAGGAAAACCCAAATGAAATGACTCCAAATTATTTATTTTACTCCAATGGAAAAGCACAAATCCACGAGTGACCAAAGTGGGCTCGGAGATAAGGTTTTGGTAATAAACATTAATTTCTCTTTAGTTTGGTTAAAAGTGCAAAATAACTTTATGTGTAAAGGATGATTTTCATGCATGAATAGAAATAAAAATGATGAATGAAATAATTATAAATGATGCAAATATTATATAGATGACAGGTTATAAATAAATAAACAGAAAATAAAATATGATAAGAGGATATTTTCTCTAACCCTTATGGGTACTAGGAAAACCACATATTTCTCAATTCATTTAATAAAAGAAATATAAAGCAGTAAAATAAATAAATAAAAAAGGAAAAATATTATTTAAAATATTTTGGAGTAGATACCTTGAAGATAGCATGCCTGCGTATCCCTTTGAATGATAATCAGACCCTACGCAGTTCTCCCTTCTTGCGAAGGAGGGGTTTTATTCAAAAGAGATTTATTTTGGTTTATTAATTTAATTAAGATTTTAAATTAATAAATTTTAGATCTTTTCGGTTTTAGATTCAAATGAAGGCATAACAACATGATAAATTCTAGATCTGAATTTAGAATTTAAAAATTGCAAGAGAAATGAATTATACCTTTGTTTTTCTTGGCTTTTTCGCGAACGGGGCGAGCTTGACTCCAGATCTGAGCTCCACTTCGGTTAGGAACTCAAAATAAATAATAACAATTTTAAATTGAAATTATTTTGATAGTTGGAAGGATTTGGATATGTAAAAGTGAATTTCGACAGAATTTCGGTAGCAAAAGAAACGTTTTTTGCATTTTCCGGAGATTTTTCCTTTGAATTTTCAAAGAGGGAGACTACCTATTTATAGAGGAGGCTCAGGCGGCGCCCGGTGTGCAAGCGTGCCGTGCACTGATCAGCACGTTGGGCGTGCTGCCCAGACGGCCACCGCCTTGGCCCGGTCGATTTGACCCAATTTACACTATTTTGGTCCATTTTTATCCCATTTCTAATTCAAATTAGGCCCGGTTTGATTCTATGGGTTCATAATTGAAAATCAGTAGTGCCAACCAAGCGGTTTTAACCTGACACAGTCTGATTTGGTCTAGCTTTACTCGAATCAACCCAATTTTGTACTGTTTTGCTCGATTTGAGCCCGTTTCTAATCCGATTTGGGCTCGATTTGATTCTATGGATTCGTACTTGAAAATCGGTCATCTAGGGGTGTAAATTTAAGGGTTCATAGTACCTTGTAGAAGGGTAAGCATTAGGCACAACACAAAGTAAGGCAAAGCAACCAGGTAGTTCACAACATAAAGAAACTTGGCAAAATAAAAAAGCTAAGTTCACTTCAAAAAGGTAAAATAATCCCTTATAGCAAAATATAGAAAACAATAAACAATGGTATAGAAATTTGAAATGCAAAGCAGTTAAAAGAAAAACATATATTTGTATTAATTGTTGAATTTTATACAAAAAAATATATATATATCATGAAGCTGGAGGGTGTTGATTTGAGCTCTGAGCATTTGGAGGAATCGATGTAGAAACTAGACGAGCAGAACTTGAGGAAGCAGGCGACAAAGTCGAGCTAGTAGGAATGAACACTCGCTTCGGAACGTAAGCAAGAACTTCTGGGAATTTGGCAACACAAGCATCGATGACCATATTAAAATAGTTTATTGCCCTTGTTCTAGAATCCAGGGCCAATCTTCGCTTATAGTTAGATGAATTCAGAAAGTCTTAGATAACTGTGGCCTTCTCTTCCTCAGCTTTCTTGCGGAGACATTCAAAACTATTAAGTTTAACTTTGAGATCTTCAATTTACTTTTCAGCAACCTCAAAATTCTTCATCTGCACGGGATAGTCTCTGGCCTGCTCCTTAAGATCAGACATCTCAGCCTTCATTTTTTCAGCGTCGAACCAAAGCTCTTCTAGGATTTTTTGACGATCTTGAAGCTCTGAATCTTTACTTTTTACCTCAGATTCAAGGTTCGCCGGCTTAGCATTCAAATTTATAAACAGACGCTCCAAGTCATCTGACTTTTAAGTAAAGAGACCTTTATAATGGTCCCTTTCTCCTACAAGCCTCCTTGCTTCAGTTCGTAAGACCTCCAGTTCGTTTGGGTCTACTTGCTTTTTTTTCTTTTCCTCCAAAGCAACTCACAGTAAGTCAATTTCTTTATTCAGCTTTCCTGCTACCTCTTGATTTGAAGAGTGAAGAGTAGAGATAGTAGCATTTTGCTTATTGATTATTTCTTGATTGGAAGAGAAAGCTCTTCGTACCACATATTGGTACCAAACGAATTCAGTCAATTTCTCTCCCAATTTTTTATTAAGTTTTGTCAACTGAAAAACAAAGCAAAACAAGAACAAGCAAGTTAAAAAAAAAAAAAAAAAAAAGAGAGAGAGGAAAAGGAAGGAAAGAGAAAGGAAGAAGATAAAGAAAAAAAAAACAATACCTCGTCAAGAGTTAACTCTGAATCCAACAAAAGCTGCTCAAGAAAAGCAGGCTCTAAAATCAAAGAGACCTCTAATTCAGTTCGCATAGGCAAAGTGGAAGCTCCCTCATCCACAACTTCACCTCTGTTCGTCACCTCGATAGGCTCAGTTAGAAGAATTGGGTCTCTCACTTCAACTCCACCTGCTTTCGATTCCAAAGCAGTTTCAACCCTAGTCTCTTCAACATTTTGAACCTTCTCAATTCCATGATCTCCATCGACTGCCTCTCCCTCAGCTCCCATCTCAATATTCGCCAAGGAAGGCAATCCTCCCTCTAAACCAGCCTCAAAGAGAAGGTCGGGGTCAAAGACGGGAACTGCAGAGGAGGGAATGAAGGTATCAGCTCATTCCATTTGGTCCATAAAATCCTTCATATAAATGACTTGTATGGGTAGAACTGCAGGAACCGTCAACTCTAAATTTATGGTCTCTGAGAAAAAATAATATAAAGTTTTAGCAAAATTATAAAAATGGTTTGCGAGAAAACATAAAACAGTAATAAGTATAGACCTGCCAAATTGAAGAGATCATCACAGGAAAATGTCTGTTGAGTCCCGCGACGAACAAAAAACATACATGTCTCAGTCTCGGGCTCAAGCTCAAAGTTAGGCTTGCAAGGTAGGGCATTTTTGATATATGGTCGAATGACCTCTTCAACAATTTGAGGCGCTGGCACCCCCTTGCGAACCTACTCAACTATCACATCAAAAAGCCTACTATTAAAAAGATCATCTCTGCAAGAGTCAAAAGTAGTCCCTTCAGAGGATGAAGAAGAATCACCTATTGATTTTCGGACAAGCCTAGAAACAGTAAGGGCATCTTCACCCTGGCTGGAATCCAAAACAGTAATAAAAAGACCTTTGGTGGGGGTCGACTCTGCTACCGAAGTGTCCCTAGCTATTGCTTTGGTTTTTGAGGAAGTAGCGATTGCTGCCTTCACCAACCTTCTACTCTTCTTGGGAATGTGTTTAATTTGGGGAGTCACCTTCCTCTTCTCACCAACAGATGTTTCGATGCCCCAATCAGCTGCAGTGGCATCCCGAAGCTCACCAGTTCATTCTACCAGGAGAGGCAAAAAGGCAACCTCATTATATAGAAGATAAGTCATGCCTTTAGCTAGATCATGAATCTTCTTATAAGTATTGTCCTTGTTGGTAAGCCAGACTGCAAAACGAAGTAAGAAAAATATATTAAACAAAATTAGTTCTACGAAAAAGAACAATGCATTTAGAAAAGGGTGAAAACTCACCCCTAATTTCCATAATGATAAGACGCATAATCTTACCTCAAGCATCTTTGATCTGAGAAGCAAAATCAAGCTTCCTCATATCATAAGAGCAGTTATCTTTAATGAGAGTCTCCATGGCAATGATCTCCTCCAGTAACAAGTTTGAAGGGATGTCCGGAAGACCATACACTTCAGGAACTTGAAGAGCTCCCCTGAAATTGAAGCCTTCAACACCTCGGTATTTTTCTTTTATCACTACAGAAGCGAACTTGGTATGCCAATTATTTACCTTGTTCAGTTTATTGATAAAAAGGGTTCGCCCTGGTTTTGATCCAGTACACCATACTCACCTATCACCAAAACGAATAAACTTGAAAAAAAAATGGAACATCCTAGTAGAAGGATGGAGTTCCAAGGCTTTGCAAACAACTTCAAACTGGTATAGGTCTTGAATAGAGTTCAGAGAAAGCATCATAGGGTTGATGCAGAAGTAGATGAAGCATTCAACTAAAAATAGGGATAGAGGAAATCTCAAACCCTCTTCTATTTGATGATAAAAAATAAAAATAAAAAAAAGATCCAATGATCATTATCCTTAATCATCTCCACGGTACTTGGGACTTCGAGGTTTGCATATATTCTATTAGAAGATTTGGGGAAATCTACTGCAAACTTCTCCTGGTCTTCCAAATTCTCAGCAAATCCACTCAAATTCGAGTTCTTTAGAGTAGAAGTAACATCTCCCCAAATATTCTCCAAGTCTGTTCGAATGTTGTTATAGGAATTTTCGTCCTTCTTAGGAGCCATTGAAGGATAAATTAACATAAAATTGAGAGAAATTAAGAAAAGAAGTAAGGATTGGAGAATGTTGGGAAACACCAAAGACAGAAAAGGCTTTTGCAACAAAAAATGCAGGAAGCTTTAAGAATGAAGAAGAAAGGGTTTTTATAGAAAAATAAAACCCTAAAAATATGCGCTGGATAATCATTTCAAATTTCTGAAAAGGCGGCAGAGATGAGGTAAGACTCTTTGGCTTCATGGCCAGTATCAAGCCAGTGATTGTTCTCCATAGGAGAAGGTATCATAGCATTAAATGTGATATTCTGTCAGGCGTGTAAAGATATGCAATAGACTCTCAAAATTCTTAACAAAGTGAAAGACTTCAAACGAAGCAAATAAATGCTAAACTGAACATGACGAGATTGTTGACATTAAGTAATTTCCCTATGCATAGAATTGTTTCTACTGAAGCTTGCAGAGTTCTCACCTCGCTAAAACAGAGGGGCCTCTGATATGGGACAAAATATACCGAACTGAATCAAGGTTGTAATGGGCCAGGCCCAGCTGCCTAATCTACCTAAAAGCCCAATAACGAAAGGTCAGGATCGCCAGCGTTGTCACCAATCAAGTTCATAGTCCGAAGCTAAACATGCAAATATACATCCTAATCCGACTTGCTCTAAAAATTCATATTCGATCCATATAAGGACTCGCAATCTATAAATACCTCAAAGATCAACCTTCACAGGTACACATACAACATAAGATACATACAAAGAACTTATCAAAATATAGTGCTTTTGACCTAGAGCAAGGATTAACCTTGTCACTGGTCATCTAAATTGAGTTAATCTACTACTTGACCGTCGAAGTGGCTTTGCTAGGCGCTAGGTCTAGCCCACCTGACTCTCGCTTCTGCTTACAGATCGCATCAACTCAAATTCAACCAAGAGAAGATTGAACTATTCTATCTTGACCAGAATCAGCTTCATCACCACCTATATCTCAAACAAATCCCAATCATATTTGTCAATATATATATTAATAATAAGGATTAAAAATAACCTCCAGTAACCAGAGGACACGAGTGCATAAATAGTCTCCATTTTTTCCTATAAATAAGTAAAGGAAAGAGGTAAAAAGGATTCTCTCTCCTCTCCTCACTCTCTATGCTCTAGATCAGCCTTCTGACTTGGGCATCGGAAACTCTCTACCGGATCAACCCCTAGGAGCTCCTAACCTTTTTTTCTTTATCTACATATCCTACCCTTCAGATCTACATTATGGACTCCCATCAATAGATTGAGGTATATTTTTCCTCATCAATTAATATATAAAAAGACAAATATCCTAATACCACAATATTTCAGTGACCTACTAAACTTGTCCAAAAAAAATGCTATTAATGTCAACGCTATTTCTTCTTCTGACTTGTTTGTTTTTACCTTAGATGAATAGTACTTAGAGTTGGTAAGACTACAGTCAACTACACTTCTTGGAAATTGAGTTTTTGTATTTCTATTTGAGAAAGATGGTATAGTGTTAAGGGTCTTTTTGATATTTTCTTTAATTTATTAAATTTTTATAGTGTAATTTTGAAAATTTTAAAAAATTATTTTCAAATTTTCCATTTTGAAAATTTTGATAACTAAATGCTAAATTCTATTTTTTATTATTTTAGAATAATTTTCTATAAAACAAGTTTTATTTTTCACAATTAAACAAGACCATAGCTTTTCTAAATCATGATTTTCTAAACTATAAATAAGGCAAACGCAATTTAAGCGCAATACTTTTTTTCGCATACAATGGTAAATATGCAAAAGTTGGGAATGATGCACTTTGACTTGCAATTGAGGTTATTATAATCCACTGGGAAGATATAGATTGAGAATTTGGTGCTATAGTAGAAGTAACCTACTGTATATGCAGAAGGAAGGGGCTGACCCAAAATATTTTATATACAGAGAAAAATATAAAAAAGTAATATGTGGTATGACTCTTTTATATTTATAAGTCTGATTTTTTATTTTTTATATTTTTTTTTTGATAGAAAGAGTTTTGCGGTTTGATTTGTTAATATTTTAGGATCCACACTCTTAACACCGTTAGTCAATGCTAACGTGGTGCATGTGAGCCTCATTTTTTAATTTTTTAAATAATTACTAGATAAAAAGTGGGACCCACAAGTATCACGTCAGCATTGACTAACGGTGTTAGTGACAAAGATTTCAAACAGCTAACAGAATAAACCACGGGACTCTTTTTGTCAAAAAAAAAAATCACAAACCCATAAGTATAAAAGGGTTAACTTGCATGGTATTTTTTTATATTATATATATATATATATATATTGTGGGGGCTAATTGGATTTCAGCCCATATGCCTTCAAATTTATTTTTTTTTATTAATATTACTAAAAGCTAAAACATATTCTTTCTTATTCCTTTAATCACGTTTGTGTGGCATCGCTTGTCAAATTACGTGATTTTTATTTTCAAATTCCAATAGATGAATTTGTAAGGGATTGGAACACTGAGTTTGTGAGGGATTGTTATTCATGATGACGCTGGTGATGATAGCAAGAGCTGAAAAGTATTGGCAAGGAGTGACTACAATTTGAGATTTATTAATTATTCACTTTCTTAAAAATCCTAGGTGAGTTCGTAATTTCCTAAATTGTTAAATCTCTCTCTAATTAAGAATTAAAAAATTAAAATTATGAGTTTAAGATTTTAAATTGAGATTGAGTGATCGATAGAATATTGATTGTGATTTTTTAATTTAATTGATATGGGGATTAAGATTATGAATTCGTATTGGTGAATTGATAAATTTGTGAATTGTGTGCATTGGTTGAGTACTTGATTATGAATTTGTAATGGTGAATTACTGAATTTTGAATTGAATTAAGAATTTGACTTCAACATTTTATTTGAGATAATGAATTTAATCGAAATCTTGTTTAACGAAACTTTATTTTTTTTAAAAAAAATATATATTGTGGTAGAATTCAGTATTATAACTAAAATAACAAGTAAATTACCTTTATCCGTTTATATTATTTTTGTTTATGTTTAGAAATTAGAATGGCATATCGACCTCTAACTCCACCTTTCTTATTCAGTTCTTACTATCTTCGTCGAGCACAATTAAAATAAATATTTTATTATATTTATTTTTTAATTTAAAATTTTGTATTTTAATGTTTACTCTCAATCCACCCCTATCTAAATTATCCGCCCTCCATCTATTAACTTGATGTTTCCTCCCTTGCAGTAGTTGTTGCTAAAGATGTGCCACTCACGAATTTAACCATTTTCTCACCTGGCATCTGTGAAACAAAGTTAAGAAAATAACTTATTTAAAACTTCATATACATTTAATTCAATGTGCATATACATTAGACAAGTCGTTAAGAGTTCAATACCTTAGTATAAACATTTCCTATATCAGTAAAGAACCTGACTCCATATCCTTTTCTAACTTGTGATTGGACTGAAAACAAAGTTAAGACCATGGTAAAGCTGATTGCACAACCTTAAATCACTGTAGTTACCTATCTCATCTCATTCTATCTCTTTTATATAGATATGCTTGTAGATGTTCCTTGATTATTATTAGTAGAACCATTAGTTGCATTTGGCTCAAAAACTCTGTTTGAGATGATTGAGATGATCCTCCCCTTTTTGCCTACTATGCGCTAAAAATTGGGCTCAAACAAACGACTTTGTGCTATCATCCAAATTAGTTTGGGGGAAGATGAAATGGACCAAGGCCCATATAGATAAAAGGAGTCATCACTCAGATAAATTGAGACAATCATATAGGTGAGACATTCTAACTGCCTTTACAAAAAATTCGACGTGGACTTGAAAAAGTATTAGACATTCAAGTCAAGACAACTCAGTTGGTTGATTGGCCTCCACTATTTTTATTTTATTTTTATTCCTAAATTATTTATATTTATTTTGATTTAATTTATAATTTTGATGCAATTAAATTATAAACACTAAAAATAACAACTAATATACAAAAAGTAAACCGCATTAAATATCATGATCATATTAAAGAATAAAGAACTAAGCATGGATTTTCAACTACATGATATAATTTTTTTGCATTTTGCGAGTGATTCCTACAAAAAGCCTAAGATAAATCGTCATTCTAGAAACACTAATGCATAATAAAATACAAATAACTAAATGTAATTATCACATCAATTATATGTGGTCTGATTAGTCTTTTCATTTCTTTTAAGAATGCGAGAAGTAGGTCTCATATTCGAATCTCCCAAATCATAAAAAGTGAGATATTAAAGGGGAGAGCTACTCTCTATTATGTAACCTACAATATTATTTTGACTCATTAAGCCTCCAATAAACTAAAAAAAAAAAAAAAGTAATAATCATGCCATTTTATGCTTGAACTACAATTATGTGTAAATTAATTAGGGGCGTGCACCTTTAGACAAGAAGCACATGTCTCTAGGAAGGGGCGTGTGCATCAACTTCTGCCTAGAATCTAGTTTCTCAATGTATTTATGAAATCAGAGTCAATGCATATTGTGAGCGGCTTATTGGCCACTGATAAGGCCAAAACTAGTACCTCATGTTAGATAGGATGAGCTCGGGCTAGATGGAAGGACCTGCGGCAAAGATGAAAGGATGATCCTGCAACCAGAAATGGCTCAGTCTGGATATAAAGAGCCTGTGATATGAGAGTTGTGATTTGGAGCCTGTAAACTAAAAAAGATTGGATCTGAGGTCCCCCAGGGCTGATCCCAAAGACTCTCCGATATCTAAGTTAGTAGGCTTAAAGATAGAGGAACACCAGAGAGAACGAGTCTCTTTTGGTTTGTTTTAGAGTGGTTGTGAGAGTATGGATTTACAAGAGTTTAGTCCTTAGAAGTTCCATCCTTCCATAGAGAACTGGCCCCCTGCATGAGTGAATGAGTTTCCTTTTATATTGGTTCTAGTAGGCCGGTGGAGCAAATGGATAGATCCTTAGGTGTCTGCATCCTAGTGGTAGAAATAAGAGGTGGAGTCTAAGTTGATCAGATAAGCCACCACCCTTGTGTCAACCTTATGACCATGCATGCATTTAGTGGCAGATGTATCCCACTTGCTTACTTGTCATTTTATAATTGGTACATGTGTTATTTTTTTATTTGTCAAAAACTAGAATGTATTGCCCCCACTTGAGCCATTTCATTGATTGTTATAACAAATAGACTTTTCAATATCCCTTACTTTCATATATTTACGTGAGAAACTTTCTCCATAAGCCTCTTTAGAAAATAACTTTTCTTCTGAAATTTTGAGAGTTTTCAGAACAATATTTCAGTATTATTTGAGTGAAAAATTAGAAAAAAATAATAAGGAAAACATAAGGAAATAAATTCCACAAGATAACAACTCATAAGGAAGAGTTGGAGGTTCCACAACAAAAGTAAAATTAGTCAAAATTCAATCAAATCTAGATCTAGAAAAGCACAATTCAAATTTTCAAAAGGGCACTTGAAATTAAAGGATAAGTGGGGTGGGTGAGTGAAATGTGTAAACTTGGAGGAGATTCTTTAATGGCAGTCAATGACTTTATTTTGTTGTTGCTGCTAAGGTTTGATTCTACTACTTGTTATGTGTTGTGTTTATTTGTCTTCTTTTTTTTTTTTTTTTTTTTTTAATTTGATGTGGTTTCGAGAGAGAGATCCAAAATTAGAGAGAGCTTAATGTGTGTTGTATGCAAAGTTTTATTTTTCTTTGAATCCTATATCATTTAATGGGAGAAAGATCCAAGTTTAGAGAAAACAAGAAATTTGAGTTTAAAGAGAGAGGGTCAGAGAGAGAGAAAGTTTGAATAAACAAAAAACTTTTTTTTACTAAGATTAATTGTACGAGGAGATGGTTTGGTCGATTTGGATAAATAAAATTGCAATTTCCAAGAAAGTTTTATAAAAGGGTTGTTTTGTCACACGTGTGCTTTGTGTTAGGGACTTAAAAAATATTAAGATATATTCTTAGACGTTTCTAGAACATATTCACTAATTGAAATATTAGAAAATTAAAGTACATTATTTATTTGTGTTTAGATCAGATAAAGTATATACCAAAAATATTCGTAATAAATATTAAAATATATTAAATTGATACTATTTTTTAAGACTGTTCTTTTTAATTTTTTAGAAAAAATTATTATTTTAAATGCATCATATATAAAAACATCAGCAGATATTAATTATATAGTAAATGTGTACTAAATATATACGTAACGGATACCAAAATACATGAAATTGATACTATTTTCTAAAACTTAGTAAATGTATATCAAATATTAAATTATATTAGACAATTTAAACATATACTAGACACATACTAAAATACAGTTTAAATATATCAAAAAAAAAATTCAAAAACATATAATAAAAATTTCTAAAAATTATACCAAACATTAGGGCTGAGTACGGTTCGGGGGAATTCGGAGATTTGAAAATCTCCAGAACCAAACCGAACTTCGGAGATTTTTAAAATGAAATCTCCGGAACCAAACCGTAAGGAAAAATCTCCGTACCAAACCATCCCGATTTTTCGGGGCGATTCGGGACGGAGATTCGGGTCTAATGGGACGGTTCGATACGGAACGGGACAAAACGAAGATTCGAAGATTTTTTATTTTGAAATAATTAAAAATTAAATTTTACTTATACATTATTCAATTTAATTAAATGTGTTATTAATTCAATATCAAAGTGTATATATATATATATATATATATATATATATATATATATATATATATATATATATATATATATTTGCAACTACTAATTTGAAAATGAAATTTTATAATTAATAAAAATTAAATTTTATTTATACATTATTGAATTTCTTTAAATGTGTTGTTAATTCAATATCAATGTGTGTGTATATATATATATATAAACACACATTTTGATATTGAATTAACAACACATTTAAGGAAATTCAATGTGTGTGTGTGTGTGTGTGTGTGTGTGTGTATATATATATATATAAACCCTTTAAATCGGTTCTAGTTTCGGTTCTTCGGATCGGGATGATTCGGTACGGTTCTCGGTATGGATAACTACTAATCTCCATAACCGTACCAAAAAAAAAATCGGAACGGTTCGGTTCGGAGAAAGTCAAACGGTCAACGGATATTTTTCTATTCTGAATATTATCGGTTCGAATTTTCGGTACGGTTTGGTATCTCCGAGTCCATGCTCAGCCCTATACATAACATATCATCAACAAAATTAACAAACAATTAAAAAATATAAATGTAACATAAGATTTTAAACGGATTTTTAATCAAATAAAGTCATCTAATTATAGGAATTGCTAAAGAAAGTAAAATGATACGGTGGATTATTGATGTTA
>CATKHJ011018753.1:0-19642 GCA_949750685.1 Vernicia montana
ATATATATATATATATATATATATATATATATATATATATATATATATATTGCCACTCATTTTCATTATAAAAGGAGAAACTAATTGATAGATGGAAAATAAGCATAAATCACGGGAGAATTGGGAGATAAGACTAAAAAAAAAAAATACATATATATATATATATATATAAGAACTAGACGTAAGAAGTCAAATTTATCAATTATAGAGAAAAGACAATCATCAAATGCAGAGAAAAAAAAAATCACGTTTTCCTTAGCGTAATCAAAGGCGAAAAAAGAGAGCAGAATTCACGCATATTTAAAAAGAATAAAATAAAAATAAAAAAATTATTATTATTATTATAAATAGAAGACAACAGAAGCAAAATGGAGATGACATGAGGTGGGGGAAATGATAATTGAGAGACTTTTTTATTGAAATTTTTTGGGAAAGAGAGCATACGATGTTAAAAAAAAAAATAATTAAATTTTAGGAGCAAGCAGGAAGTGGAGGCGAGAGCCAGCACTGCGAATTAGCACCAGCCAATTTGCGACAAGCTCAATCCAACGTTGTTTCTGTTGCGGGAATTTAATTCCATTCGCTGTGATTTTCATTTTTCTCTTATTTATTTTATAATAATTTTCAATCTAATTAATTCAAAATTTTATTTTATAACTTGTTCTTATTTATTTTATTTTCAATTATTTTTATGCAATTTAATTTTCTATAATTTTATTTTGGACTTTTGTCAAATTAGATTTTATTTACATCAATAATATGAGTAGCTAAATTTATTTCTCTAAGATTTGGGTGTAGTTAATTAATTATTTATATTTATGTTTATGTTTGTTTAATTAATTGGTTATTTTTAAATGTTGGAATTTATCAATTAATTTAATTCTTAATGTTAGGAATTGCTTGATCACCAATTTCTTGATTTTAGAATTTTGAGTGAAGGAACGAGAGTTGAAACTAATATTTGGAATTATAAATTAATTGACATAGGAAACGTATCGCTTAGAGATAAGGATACTCTTATGAGAATATTAAAAATTAATTTCTAAAGAATCTAATAAATTCGCATTATTTTGTCTAATATCACGAGAGTAAAATTAACAATAGTGTGAATATTAGTAATTTTCATTGAGAGATGATTTCACTTAAATTAAAGAATTTATATCTTAAATTCCAATGTTAATTGACCAATCTTGAAAAGTATAAATTAAACATAAATAGTTAATTAATGAATCCTAAATCCTAAACTTTTGGAATTTGATTAAATTTTTAGTTAAATTGTTATTGAATAATTTTTATTTTAAATTAATAATTTTCTCAATTGAGTTTCTAAATAATAAAGATAATTTTAGGAGTTGATACTTAGCAACTCATCCCTGTAGATTCGATACTCTACTCGCACATTATTACTTGGCACGACCTATACACTTGCAGAAATCGCACAATAATAACCAGAGCTGAGTTGTGGGGCTTGCTTATGGGGCTTGCTTAAAGGGATGCATCTAGCTTAGGAGCTTGGGGTTAAAAAAGTTATAGTAGGAGTCGATAGTCAATGTACTCTTCATATAGTTAAGGATTCTTCAAGGATTCCTAATGCTAATTGTTAATGTAAATACATAGTCAAAAATCTCACCTAATCTCACCCATCATTGCACCTCCATTGTGGACTTCTAACATCTCCTCCATGTGCAGCCTACACCAACTCTATATGCAGCCAACTAACACCTTTCAATCATGCCTTAATTAGTGTCTCTTATTTCCTATAAATACCTTGCAATTCTCTTGTAATATACACAACAAAGATATATAAATTATACAATTCTTTATCTTCCTTTCTCTGTTATTAAAGTTCTAATGTTAATGTAAATACATAGTCAAAAATCTCACTTAATCTCACCCACCATTGCACCTCTATTGTGGACTTCTAACATCTTCTTCATGTGCAGCCTACACTAACTCCATGTGCAGCCAGCTAACACTCTTCAATCATGCCTCTATTAGTGTCTCTTATTTCCTATAAATACCTTGCAATTCTCTTATAATATACACAACAAAGATATATAAATTATACAACAATGTTGCTGCAGTTGTATCTTCTACTATTTGGCATTCTCGTTTGGAACATGTCTCTAGTTCTAAGCTTAAAACATTAATTTCTACTGATAATTTGAGTAATGTCAATAATAAACATTTTGATTGTGTTCATTGTCAGTTATCTAAAAATCATACCTTGCCATTTAATTCAAGCACTACTACTTCTAATGCACCTTTTGATTTAATACACTCTGATGTTTGGGGACCAGCCCCCCATCCTACTATGGATGGTTCTCGTTACTTTGTTATTTTTATTGATGATTTTTCACGATATACATGGATATATCTTTTGAAAAAACAGATCTGAAATACCTCAAATTTATATTCAATTTGCTTCTATGGTAAAAACTCAATTTTCTTGTCAAATTAAAATTCTTCGTACTGATAATGCTATGGAATATAAAGATTCTGTTTTATCTGAATTTTTATCTCAAAATGGAACAATTGTACATAAATCTTGTCTAGGAACATCTCAACAAAATGGTAGAGCAAAATGCAAACACTGACATATTTTAGATACTGTCAGAGCCCTTCTTATTTCTTCCTCATGTCCGGAATCTTTTTCAACAAATTTGAAATGAAGAATCTGGGGCAGTTCAATTATTTTCTTGGTCTAGAAGTCTCATCCGATTCCACTAGCTATTATTTGTCCCAAGCTAAATATGTTACAGATCTTCTTTCTCGTGTTGGAATCACAGATGAGAAATTTTTAAATTCTCCAATTGAGGCAAATTCTCACTTCTCTACCACATATGATAGTCCTCTAAATGATGACACTCTCTATAAACAACTGGTTGGCAGTCTTGTGTATCTCACAATCACTCGCCCTGATATTATTTATGCAGTTCATGTAGTCAGTCAATTCATGTCAGCTCCTCGCATCACTTATTTTGCAACAGTACTTCAAATACTACGATACATAAAAGGAACCTTGTTCTATGGCTTGCTTTTTTCTTGATCTTCATCCCTAAACTTGCAAGCCTACACTGACGCTGACTGGGCTGGTGATCCTACTGATCGTCGTTCAACTACTGGCTATTCTTGATCACTCCCTCATATCCTGACACAGTAAAAAGCAAAGTGTTGTATCCAGGTCTAGTACTGAAGTTGAGTATCGAGCACTTGCTGATACTACTTTTAAACTCATTTGGCTTCGTTGGATTCTTCAAGATATGGGTATTAAGCAGACATCTCTTACTATATTACATTGTGACAACCGTAGTACTATTCAGATTGCTCATAATGATATTTTCCATGAACGCACCAAGCACATTGAAAATGATTGTCACTTTGTACGTCATCATGTACTACAGGATTCAGTCAGGTTATTATAAATATCCTCCATTGATCAAACTACTAATATTTTTACCAAAACTCATCCACCTCAACTCTTCCGTGATCTTGTTAGCAAACTTCAGATGGCTAATCTTTCACCATCTTCAGTTTGAGAGGGGATGTTAATGTAAATACATAGTCAAAAATCTCACCTAATCTCATCCACCATTGCACCTCCATTGTGGACTTCTAACATCTCCTCCATGTGCAGCCAGCTAACACCCTTCAATCATGCCTCCATTAGTGTCTCTTATTTCCTATAAATACCTGCAATTCTTTTGTATTATACACAACAAAGATATATAAATTATACAATTATTTCTCTTCCTTTCTCTGTTATTAAAGCTCTAACCCTAATGGTGCTATTATTGCTGAAATTCGTGAGTTGATGAGTTGCAGTTGGGAAGTGAAACTTGTTCATGTTTATAGGGAAGCCAATTTATTATATATGGGAGAAAGACAATTGAAAAAAACTCACTGCAGGACAAAAAAACAAATTTTGAAAATCCATTACCGGAAATTGAAAGAAAAATTTAAATCCCAGTTCCAATTATGATAGAATATGGGTAGGTGTGTCAATTTCAAAAGCTAGCTATTAAGATTGAAAAACCCAATTATATATAAGTTCATCTTATATTTAATTTATATGGAATTTATATCTTAACAGTTCCCTTATTGTTAGTATTACATATTATCTTATCCTCCTGATGGTCTCCAGTCCTGGTTATTCCATTATCTTTCTGAGATTTCTCATCATCCCAGTGTAGTTGTGTAATTTCTAGGCATCGGCCCTCTTTGTAAAAAAAAAAAAAAATTATTTATTTCATAGCATAAGAATTCAGTGATTCAAACTTCAAATCCAATTTCTTTTCACCTTGAAAAACTTTGTATGTAAAAACACAAACAATAATGTGTAATTTAGAGACGGTTTGAATTAATTATTTAGCAGAGAACATTAAATAATATAATAAATGATCATTTCACCAAAATTATGAAAATAAAAAAATTTGGAAACAAAAACCGTTATGAAGTTATGGGATATGACTTTTAACCTCCAAGAAAATTCCGAAACCCTGTATAGAAGAATAGAAACCTTCTACACTACTGTCAACGCCGTTCAAATCCGACAGATAAGTAAAAACCAAGTAGCAACTAAAATTAAGGGAACTTAATTAGTAACCACTAATACATTATTATTATATTTAAACCCAAATTAATTTTATATTTTTATACCATATTTGCAAAACAAACAAACGACATTGAGAGTGATTGATTCTTCTTAATTAACATTGTAACAATAATGTCGGATATAGAAAAAGAACAACAACTAGAAGAAGATGAACAAGGTAGTGATCATCAACAAAAATTTGAACATGGGCAAGGCCTTGATAAAAAAGATACATTCGATTTGGAGGCTGGTGCTACTCAGACTCATAATCGTGAGGTAATAAGTGATTTTTTGATATGGTATCAGAGTCTATATTTTATTTATAATTAATTGGTTTCGATTGATATGATCTACAGGTAGAAGATTGGAGAATTATTTTGAAGCTAGCCTTTCAATGTATAGGTGTTGTTTATGGTGATTTGGGTACTTCTCCATTATATGTATTACCTGGGGTTTTTCCTAATGGGATCAAGTACAATGATGATCTTCTTGGAGTGTTATCTTTGATTATTTACTCAATTATTATCATCAGCTTAATTAAGTATGTGTTTATCGTTTTGGCTGCAAATGATAATGGGGATGGTAAGCTTCATTATATAACTCAAATAATAACTTAACATTTTAGTTAAGAATGTAAAAAAAAAAAAAATTAATTTTAAACTTTTGTTCATTGCAGGAGGGACTTTTGCACTATATTCTCTAATATGTCGCCATGCCAGGGTGAGCTTGATACCAGATCAACAAGCTGAGGATAGAAAAGTGTCCAATTACAAGTTAGATGTGCCAAACCGCAGGATGAAGATGGCTTCATATGTAAAATCATCAATAGAGCATAGCAAAGTAATGAAATACGTTCTGTTATTCACAACCATGCTTGGAGTGTCCATGGTCCTTGGAGATGGCATTCTTACACCCTGTATATCTGGTAAAATTTATACATATAAATAGTTGGAACTAATACTTAATTCAGTGAACAAATATCTTTCTCATTTAAAATTTTTTATATTTTGACAGTACTTTCAGCCATTGGAGGTCTTAAACTAGCTATCCCTAGCCTTACAGAAGATGTAATAATGTGGATTTCAGTGGTGATATTAATTTTCTTATTCCAAATTCAGAGATTTGGAACCGATAAAGTTGGCTATTCTTTTGCTCCAATTCTTATGGGATGGTTTGTTTTGATTGCATTAATTGGGATTTTCAACTTCATCAAGTATGACCCTAGTGTAATCAGAGCTATAAATCCATGGTACATTATTCAATATTTCCAAAGGAATAAAAAGGATGCATGGATTTCTCTTGGAGGTGTTATTTTATGTCTCACAGGTACAAAACTTGGATATTTTCTCTTTAAATGTCCCATGTCTCATCAACTTTTAAAAGTACTAATTAATTTATTTTTCAGGTTCTGAAGCCTTGTTTGCTGATTTGGGTCACTTCAATATTAAATCAATTCAATTAAGCAGTTGTACTGTACTTGTTCCCTCTGTATTGCTTGCCTATCTTGGCCAATGTTCCTATCTTCGAAAACATAATGGAGATGTTTCTGTTGCCTTTTATAGCTCAATCCCAAGTAAGTATTTTATCCTTACCTAGACCTGAGTTTTCAATATCAGTTTGTTCTAATCATTAGAGTTTATTTGGTGCAGAACCAATGTATTGGCCACAGTTTATTCTAGGAGTATTGGCAGCCATAATAGCTAGTCAGTCATTAATCTCTGCTTCATTCTCTATAATTCAACAATCTGTAGCACTTGGGTGTTTCCCTCGAATCAAGGTCGTGCATACCTCTGCAGAACATGAGGGACAGGTTTATGTGCCTGAAATCAACACTTTTCTAATGTTGGCTTGCATAGGTGTTACTCTAGGCTTCAAAAACACTGTTCAAATTGGCAATGCGTATGGTAATTACTAATTAATTAAAGATAATATTGATTATATTAATTACTAACTATACTATATAATTTTAGTATCTCAATTTAACCACTATGTTCTTTTTCTTCTTTGATTACAGGAATTGCTGTGACATTTGTTTTCGTAATTACATCTTCATTTCTTGTTGTTATTATGGTTATGATATGGAAGACAAATATAATCCTCATAATCATTTATATCCTAACCATTGGTATGATTGAATTGTTATTTTTGAGTTCTACACTATACAAATTTGTAGAAGGAGGGTACCTTCCTCTATTCTTTGGCTTGCTCATGGTCTCTATTATGTTCATATGGAACTATGGTTACAGGAAAAAGTACATGTATGAGCTTGAAAATAAAATTGGATTAGAAAAACTTACTGATATAGTCTCCGACCGAAGAATCCATAGGGTAGATGGTCTTGGTCTGTTCTATACTCAGCTAGTTCATGGCATATCTCCTATATTTACTCGTTATGTATCAAGTGTTCCAGCTTTACATTCAGTTCTTGTATTTGTTTCAATCAAGGCACTGCCTATCAGTAAAATTCCTTCAGAAGAAAGGTTCTTGTTTCAAAGAGTAAAGCCAGGAGAGTTAATATTCAGATGTATTATGAGATATGGATATTCAGATTCACGAAAAGATCAAGGGTCCTTATTTGAGGAGATGTTGGCGAATCAATTGAAGGATTTCATACGAGAAGATAATGTTAATAATGGAGAAGATATGCAAAGAGAAATAGCATTGGTTGATAAAGCTGTGAGAGATGGTTTTGTTTATTTGATGGGTGAAAGTGAAGTTATGGCTACAAATGGGTCTAATTGGGTAAAGAAATTGACTGTGGACTATCTTTACAATTGGTTGAGTAGAAATGTAAGACAGCCTGATGAAGTTTTCTTGATTCCTCGCAAGCATTTACTCAAAGTTGGTATGACTTATGATGTTTAGAAAGAAGCTCTGGCCAAAGTCTCAATCAAACACTCATAATAAAGTTGAAATACAATCGGATTCTAATTGTACTGCAATTTAGTCTGAATCTGTAAAATTATGTGTTCGAATTCCAATCGGAGTCTAAATAAAAAAAAAATGCTGAGATGAGTTGTTCAAAATGGTGTATATTGATTGCCTTGTTTTAGTTTTTGCCTTTATTGAATATGTATGTGTTTTGAGCATTGGTGAAGTTGATTTTGTTATATGTGATACTCAAATTCTCTAGTGCAGTTGTGCTAACTCTTTGCTTCTTGATTTATAAGAAGTAACAATGGAAATCCATTACCTATTACTATAGTTGTATTCAGGGCTGAAATGTCTCGAGTTTGAATCTAGTCAGAGCCAAAGTTAGCAAAACAAAAAAGTCAGAGATATTTTAAAAGCATTTTGCAAGTCATTAAAGTGTATGTTTGGGATTGAGTTCTAACCTGCAATTGCGTCTCGAATTAATTTTTATTTTTTTAAAAAAAAATTTCATTGCTTTTGATAAACCGATTATCACTATTATTCGCTATAAAAAGATAGTAGGAGTAACTAAAAATTGATAAACAATCCTTATCTTTATCTATAAAAATAATATAAGATTAGTAAAAGGATGGGCTTAATTAACTGTTGATTTTCGTTTTCTTTTTTTTTTACTGATTTGAGATTTCCTAATATGTTAATTAACTCATTAGCAAGATATTGTCATATAAATTACCTATAATTTTAATTTCAAAATTTCAAAAAATTAGGATTTCGAAATAAAATGGTAAACGTGCATGGTTCAAATTCTGATAGATAAGGTAAGTAGTGAAGTTGCCAGGAATTTTCCTTGAGGCATTAATCAAGATTTTGCTTATATTTATATACATATAAACGCAAGTTCACAGTAATCAACCAAGAATATTTTATAGTTCCAAAACAAGAGGAGGCGTTACTCTTCTTGATTTTTAGATTTTACATTGTGATAATGGGGGATATAGAAATTGAAGAACATGAACAGCAGCTACAAGAACAGGAACAGGAACATGAAAAGGGGACAAGCCTTGTTAGAAAAGATCTATTCGATTTGGAGGCTGGACGAGGTGACAATCGTGCCCATAAGGTATGTATATGTATATATATATATATAACTTGATTTTGGGTAACGATATTTCCATAGTAGATATTGTTAATGTCATAGCTAATTGTCTTATTAACACGAATTGGGCACGAATTAGATTGTTATTATAAATTTAATTCAAATTTGGTTCTGCAGGAACCAAATTGGAGAACCATTTTGAAACTTGCATTTCAATGTATTGGTGTTGTTTATGGTGATTTGGGTTGTTCTCCATTGTATACCTTACCTGGAATTTTTCAAAAAGGAATCAAGCACAATGATGATCTTCTTGGGGTGTTATCTATGATTATTTACTCCATTATTTTCATCACCGTGATTAAATACGTGTTTATTGCTTTGGCTGCCAATGATAATGGCGATGGTAAGTAACTTATAGTATATTTTTTTTTAATTTTTGTTGGTTCTATTAAATTTGTATTTGATTGCATTCAATTATATGTTGCAGGAGGGACCTTTGCACTTTATTCTCTGATATGCCGCCATGTCAAGGTTAGTTTGATACCAACCCAGCAGCCTGAGGATAGAGAGTTGTCCAATTACAGGTTGGATGTACCAAACAGGCGGGTGAAGATGGCTTCATATGTAAAATCCTCATTGGAGAGTAGCAGAGTACTGAAGTATGTTCTATTGTTCACAACCATGATTGGAGTATCCATGGTTGTTGGAGATGGCATTCTTACACCTTGCATATCTGGTAATTATTTTTTCTTTTTTAATAAGAAAAATAATTTAGTGATCAAATGTCTGTCTCGTCCGAAATATTTTTTATCTCGATTTTGCAGTACTGTCTGCTGTGGGAGGTATTCAATTGGCTGTCCCTAGCTTTACACAAGATGTAATAATGTGGATTTCAGTGGTGATACTAATTTTCTTATTCCAAGTTCAGAGATTTGGAACCGAAAAAGTTGGCTATTCTTTTGCTCCAATTCTTATGGTATGGTTTATTTTGATTGCATTAATTGGGATTTTCAACTTCATCAAGTATGACCCTAGTGTAATCAGAGCTATAAATCCATGGTACATTATTCAATATTTCCAAAGGAATAAAAAGGATGCATGGATTTCTGTTGGTGGTGTGATTTTATGCCTCACGGGTTCTGAAGCTTTATTTGCTGATTTGAGCCACTTCCATATTCGCTCTGTTCAATTAAGCAGTTGCTTTGTACTCACTCCCTCTGTATTGCTTGCCTATCTTGGCCAATGTTCCTATCTTCGAAAGCATAGTGAGAATGTTGCTTCAGCCTTTTATAGTTCAATCCCAAGTCAGTATTTTTTATTCCTACACCTTTCTTTTTATTATTTTGATGCGTGATTGTTTCCTTACACATTATGTTCTTTGTTTCGCGCAGAACCAGTTTACTGGCCACAGTTTGTTGTAGCAGTATTGGCAGCTATTGTTGCTAGTCAGTCATTAATCTCAGCATCATACTCTATCATCCAACAAGCTGTTGCACTTGGGTGTTTCCCTCGAATTAAGGTTGTGCATACATCTGCAGAACATGAGGGACAGGTTTATGTGCCTGAGATCAACACTCTTCTAATGTTGGCCTGCGTAGGTGTCACTCTTGGCTTTAAAAACACTTTGAAGATTGGCAACGCTTATGGTAATTAATAATTAAGCATATTTGATTATGTTATAATCATTAATTATAATTAGTAATATTATGATCTGACCGATTCTGTAATTGGCTTCTTGTATTACAGGAATTGCTGTGGCATTTGTTTTCGTAGTTACATCTTCATTTCTTGTTCTTATTATGATTATGGTATGGAAGACAAATATAATCCTCATAATCATTTATATCCTAACCATTGGTCTCATTGAATTGTTATTTTTAAGTTCTACACTATACAAATTTGTGGAGGGAGGGTACCTTCCTCTATTCTTTGGGTTCGTTATGGTCTCCATCATGTTCATATGGAACTATGGTTACAGGAAAAAGTACATGTATGAGCTTGAAAATAAAATTCCAGTTCAAAGACTTATTGATATTGTCTCTGATCCGAGGATCCACCGGGTTGATGGTCTTGGTCTATTCTATACTCAGCTTGTTCAAGGCATAAGTCCTATATTTACTCATTATATCTCATCAGTCCCTTCTTTGCATTCAGTTCTTGTATTTGTTTCAATCAAGTCAGTGCACATTAGTAAAGTCCCAGCAGAGGAAAGGTTCTTATTTCAAAGAGTAAAGCCAGGGGAGTTGATATTTCGATGTATAGTGAGATATGGCTATGCAGATTCAAGAAAGGATCAAGGATCTTTCAAGGAGATGTTGACGAATCAATTGAAGGACTTCATAAGAGAAGATAATAATAGTAATAGTGGGGAAGATATGGAAAGGGAATTGATGTTGGTTGATAAAGCTTTGGGAGATGGTGTTGTTTATTTGATGGGTGAAGGAGAGGTACTGACTTCAAGTGGGTCTAATTGGGTGAAGAAATTGACTGTAGACTATCTCTACAATTGGTTAAGCAGGTGTGTAAGGCAGCCTGATGAAGTTTTCTTGATTCCTCGAAAGCATTTACTCAAAGTAGGGATGACTTATGATGTTTAGACTTTAAAGAGGTATTAGCCAGTGTTTTAATTAGCTCACAGGATTAAATACCTTTCTGAATTGAATTGCTCAATGTTGCAGTTAGCTAGCTTCTATATTGCTTTAGTTTTCACCTTATATTGACTACATTTGATATTATTTTTTGAGTATTAGGGAAAAAGAATTTGCTCTATATATATATATATATATATATATATATATATATATATATATATGCTCATGTGATTCCATTGAAATTCTTGATCTTTGGATATGGTCATGCACATTGAATTTCTTTTATTCCTTATAATTGATTTAATGTTTTAACTTTTTTTATTTACTATTTTTTTTTATTTAGCAGGCTTTTGCTTTACTGTTTAAAGCACAAAAAAGTTTCAGAACTTCAGATTGTAACTTATACATCACTGTATATGAATCTTGATTTTGCTTTTAGCAATGTCCACTTCGAAGTAGTGTAATTAGGCAAGGTGTAGTAATAGAAAGAAAGGAAGGGTAGTTGTAACATTAACGAACATATATATATACACCCTAAGTAGAATAATTAACATTGAACAAAATCCTATAAATTCCATCAGTTGTCTAGAGATCCTTCATCTATTTGCTTTCATTCATTCTTGCTTTTTCAGCTAGCCCTAACAAATTAATTAAATATCTCCATTCAACCTAAAAAAAAACACACACACAAATTAAATATCTAATATTCCAGTAGATATATATAGAGAATAATATAATAAAACACTAGCTAAATACATCTTCAAAATTGTACATTCCCATCACACCTATATCTCATCAACATGCATAACAGTAGTTTAGTTCATAAAATCAATAATAAGAAAAAATATAGATTTATGTTCTGTTTGATTAATTGTAGCTTGCTAAAATTGCTTCTTTTTTTTTTTAGCTTTTATTAAATAATTAATTGTAAAATGCAACAACAATAAAATTACTTTTTATCTATCGTTTTTTATTGTTTCACAAAAATTAAGAAATAATTGCTAAAATGTTTTTTTTTTTTTTAAAATGTCAATATTGGTAGGCACCGAATACAGTATCAACCAATATTAATTATTTTGTGATTTTGGTTACAGCTTATAGCAAATTGTAATCAAAATAATTTGGAAGAGTTTGGAAGCCTATATAATTCTTCCTTTCAAATGTGATCTCTCTCTATATTTTTTATTTCTACCTTTATATAATTTATTTTTATTAATCCATAGTAATTTCCTTATTATTGAATAATCCTTCTCTTTTGTTATAACAAGGTCTCTTTTAATACAAAATTTTGGTCCTAATTTTATAACTTGTTATTTGATATTTTGTATAAGAGATGTTAAGAATATTGGGTGTATTGAGTTTTGGAATTGAGAATTATTTTATCTTTTGTCTTGTACCACATTTGAATTTATTAGTAAAATTTTATCTCATTCGCCCGTGAATGTAAGCTTACGTCGAACCATGTTAAAATTGTGTTCTCTTTGTTTGATATTATTTTGTTATCCAACCTTATTTACATAGCCAAAGAAATTAAACATTAAACAAAAATTTCAACAAGTGATATCAGAACCTAAATGCCTTTTTTTTTTTTTTTGGTGGAGTGTTTATTGTGATATTTATTTGGTTTAGTCATGGCAACAATAAGATTTGATATTGAAAAATTTGACAGCAATATTAGTTTTGCTTTATGGCAAATAAAAATGCAGGATGTCTTGACACAAAATGGGCTGCAACATGCTCTATTGGAGAATGATAAGATGCCTACAGAATTGATAGAAGCAAAGAAAATAGAAATAGATGAGAAAACTCTAGCTATCATTCAGTTATACCTATCAAATGAAGTTTTACTTGAAGTACTCTGTGAAAAAACTGCTGCAAACTTATGGTCAAAGCTGGAATCACTATACTTGAACAAAAATCTTACAAGTAAACGGTTGCAAAACATCACATGCATATATTAAATATAGCAGAAGGTACATTTTTAAAAATTCATCTTGATAAATTTAAAGCTATTTGTATGGATCTTGAAAATTGAAGTACTCCGTGAAAATTTTGCTGTAAGTGAGACAAGCAATGAAGAATATATATTGGAGAAGGAGAATGAGTTTACTAATTTTAAATTATGGTAAAATTTTATTCGAGGTGGAGTTATTGTATTTGTTTTTTTTTAACATTTGGTGGAGATTTATTGAGAGACCAATATTAATTGTTTTGTAGTTTTGGTTTAACTTGTAGCAAGCTGTAATCAAAATAATTTGGAAGAGTTTAAGAGCCTATATAAAGGTTCTCTTCCTCCTTCCAAATGTGATCTCTCTATATTTTTTATCTCTACCTTTATATAATTTATTTTTGTTAACTCGTAGTAATTCCTTTGTTATTGAGTAATCACTCTCTTCTATTACAACAAGTTTTGATCCTAATTTTGTAACTTATTGTTTGATATTTTGTATAAGAGATGTTAAAAATATTGAGTGTATTGGGTTTTAAGATTGAAAATTATTTTCTCTTTTGTTTGTACCACCTTTGAGTTTATTAGTAAAATTTTATCTTTTTCGCCTGTGGATGTAGGTTTCGCTGAACCACATTAAAATTGTGTTATTTTTGTTTGATATTATTTTGTTATTCAACCTTATTAACATAGCTAAATAAATTAAACACTATATAAAATTTCCAACAAAAAAGAATAGAGGAAGTAATTAACAATATTCAAACTTATTTTAAGAAACTTCAAATCCAACCAAAAAAAAAAAAAAAAGAAAGAAAAAAGAAAAAAACTTATGTGAGAACCTAGATCTCAAACATTTATAATTTTATAAACTACAGCCAATCGCAGTATTATAGTTTTTTCATATCCCATTTTGAGCAAGTCAAGAAATCAAATGGGATACTGTTTGGCCAACTGTATAACGGCAAAGGAACATGGCTATTGGCCATATTTATTTTATTTGTATATAGAGAAAAGAGCTGGAAGACAATGGAGCTTTGTAATCTGTATAACAAAGCAAATATTCTTCCTTAGAAAGACAGTTCTTTTTTGTACGGCAATGAAGGGTAATTGGCCGATGTTTTCAATGTTAAATCTTTTTTTTTTTTTTTGGTCTCTCTCTCTCTCTCTCTCTCTCTCTCTCTCTCTCTCTCTCTCTCTCTCTTCTTCTTCTTCTTCTTCTTCTTCTTCTTCTTCTTCTATTTTTTTTTTAAATATATAAATGGTCTCAAAATTTTTTAATTTTTGTTATTTTGATGTTGATTTTTTTTTTTTTTTTAATTAAGTATTTAAACTTGTAATTTTTTTAACATTTTAATATTTATAACCGATTTTACATGTTAAAGTAATTATATTACATTATATGCTAAAATAATTTGAATACTCTTATTTCTCATCACTTAATTTATGTTTCTCTCTTTTTATTTTTAATTTTTTTTCTTTTTCTCTCTTTATTCTTTATTGTATTTTTTAAATACTTTATTTTCTTAATTTATTGGATGATTATAGAAAAATAGGAATGAAATTAATTTAAAGATTGCTTTATTATTTTATTTTTTTAAAATGAAGAGAAAAATAGTATTAATTTTTTTTTTAAATGAGAAAAAATAATTATAAAATTTTTTTATTTATATTTTTGTTTCTTAGAAAGCAAATATAAATTAAAAAAAGACGAAAAATGAAGAAAGAAGAGAAAATAAAAAAATATAATATAATATAATATTTTAAAAAGATGATATTTAAATAAATTTACTATTTAAAATAAAGTATATAATTATTTTAACCTCTAAAGACATCACATTGTATAAAAATTAGTAAGTTCAAGCGCTTAATTGAATAAAAAGCAATTTCAAACACCAAAATAACAAGAATTAAAAAGTTTGAATACCATTAATATAATTTTTTCTTTTTTTTTTTCTCTGATTAATAATCTAATTCCCGTTTGTAAACTCAAAGACTAAAATTTGATAAAAAAATTTAAAAGAAACCCAATAATATAAAATAAAAAAAAAAAAAAAATGAAACCTTTAGAAACCCTGATCTAAAAAGCTTCAAACTTTGATATAAAGTAAGAAACTTCAAAACCAAGAAGCCCTAATCCTAATTTTCTTTCTCTCTATCTCCTATTTCTTTCTTGGAGCTCAATTGGGAAAATGATCTACAGTGAAATGGTCTACCTAATTCATAATTTCATACAGTAAATGATTATAACGTGCCCAAGATTTGAAATGTTCTCTCTTTAATTAAATTTTTTTTTTCTTTTCCCCAACAAAGACTACAACGTCTAGCTGCTAATTAAATTAAATTAATTAGTGGTCCCCCCATCAAAATCCCCAAATACTTGGTTAAGGAAACCCTAACCCTAAATGTAAGTACTATGTAGTCTGTACTTTAACACTTTGGTCAACATCTACTCGTATGTATGGAATTTGGATTTGGATGCTAATTAAGTGGATACTGGATGGATAGGGACTTATTTTAAAATAATTAATGCATTAAAAAAAAAAATACTGGCAATGACTTGGTCTTGGGATGTTTGGGTGTTTAGCTAGTGTACATGAGAGACTTTCCCCAAACAAAGCTTAGGGAGATAGATGAAATCAAAGTAAGTGAACTACAGTACTGCTACTACTAAAATAAAAAAGATCATGAATCTCAAAATCTTAGTTTGATATTTAGAGAGTTTATGTTATAAGTTAAACTAATTAATCTTGAAAATAATGCTTGATATATATGTAGTATCATATGAACAAAATGCAAAATAAAAATTAAGCAAATTAATTTCAAGAATAATTAAATATCATATGCATCTATATTTCTAAGAAGAAAAATTAAAGTGGGTAGCGAAGCGATGATGTTAAACTGACCTTGTTAGTTGCAGATTGCTCAGAAAGAATGAAATATTCCATACTCCATGAGATTGAATCTTTTAGCCATGTTTCAGTACTACTTTATACTCTCATCAATTTTGGATCAAATCAACGAATTGTTAAACTTCCCATTAACACTTTATTTTCAGATCATACAACTTATAAGAGAGATTGAATTCGTGGAGACTGTATTCTTGAACTTGCTTAACAAATTTCATAGTTCATGGATGTTAATTAAGCTCATCATACAATATCAAAAGAGAACCCATATCCAGAAAAAAAAGAAAAAAAAAAAAAAAAAAAAACTCACCTTAAAATCTAGTCTAATCCCTTTAATTTCTGACTAAAATTTCCTTGAAGTAGTGGATGAATTAGTCCTGTTATCAACTGGATGATCAAACTTCATATTATTTCTATATGAAGATGATTCCTCTTTTTCTTGATCAGTACTATTGCTATTGCTTCCCTTTTCTTGATTAGTAGCTTTATCTCCTTCTAATTCTCTATATCTTTGTAGATACCTTCTTAGAGGCACTGCATACTCATCAAAACCTAAAGCTCCCATAGCCCAACAAACATCATCTCCATTCACTGTCTTTCTCCTTTCCTTTCTACACTTATCCGAAGCTTCCCCAGTGACAAAGCTAATGAATTCAGATACACATTCTTGCATAGTTTCCTTTGCTTCTTTGGAGATTTTTGCATTAGGAGGCAAAATTTGCTTCATAATCCTTCCAACATTTGCTATTGGCAACAACCGATCTTGCTCTTTAATCCCTCCATCTTCACTTGAAGCACTAGCACCAATATTATCTACCATTTCTTGATGAAATTAAAAGAATTTAGTAAGTCCCTCTTTTCAAACCTAAACTTAAAATTGCTCAAGGTCAACATCCATTTATTTATATATATATATATATATATATATATAATAAAAGTTGAATTGTATACTTGCATTTATATATAAATATGTATGTGCATATCATATGATAGTGGTGACTTATGTCGTGTTGTTCAATATAACATGTGATGAGCCGACCATATTTACATAATATAGGATTACATATAATTTACTCAATTTATTGAAGTTGATGATTATAACCTAATTTTAATTTCTATTATAAGAAAGTTTATGTGGACCAAGTCCACTTACATTGACAACAATGTCTAGTCATAAAATTTCAAGAAAATCAATATTCATCTATTAATTATCTAAACACAAATAGTGGATGCTGAGAGGACCTTACTAAGTTTTAGGGGCAATATAATATTTATAAGTATTCTCTAAAAGGCTAAAGCTTCATGATGTGAGCCAACAAGGAACCTTTCCACCAATTTTTACTGTTTAATTGCTCTTTAATGTCCACCAATAAGCTTAGGTTAAGCATCTCTTAGAATAATTATTATACAAGTTTAAAGTTGAGAATTATTTAAATGCATCATGTCTTGGTGTGGATTCAACCAAACCCTATCTCAAGAAACAAAATTAATTTAAATATTATTAATAGAAAGCGTAGGTTTTACTCAAGATTACATCATCCAATACGACAGCAAGGTATTACTTTAATTACTAAATTAATTTTGTAGTTTTGTCGTCTGAAATTTTAGAGATGTGAAGCTGTACATAGCTAATTAATTACATAATCACATATATACAATCTGGTGAGAATTTCCAATTAGAATTAGGAAATAATTGGTTTGCAACTAACCAATTTCTTTTAGAAGTTATATTTCGCAATAGAATTAGCAAATGTGATTGTTTAACTAATGATTCTTCTCACAATATTATAATTCCTCAAAATTAAAATTAAAACAAATTAAAAATACAAATAAAAATAGTAATAATTTCACTTTGATATATTAAATCGTACTCGGCGGCAAATAATAATCACTTTTCAATTCTTTTGATAGTTTTTTTACAAATTTAATCTAGGTACCAACAAACGTAGATTCCATTCCAAAAAAAAAATTTATAATTCTGATTAAACTATCAACCAAATAATAAATCAACAGGGAAAAAAAAAAGATTCACCATAAAAGAGATAAAAATAAATAAATAAATAAACCACCAAAAAGGGATAAATATAAAAAAAAAAAAAAATTTGTTAAAAAAAAAAAGAAAAAATTTGAATATTATTGAATAATAAACAATGATTAAGTAAATAAACAAAGATTATCAATATGAATTCTCAAATGGGTCATTCATCTCTAAATAGAATTGAAGATAAGTTTAATTTTCTCATATAATTAAAAAAAATACTTAATTTAAATAACGGTAGCTTCTCCATTTGAAAGCTAAAGATTTACTTATTAAATTAATTAATTGAGCCTTGGCAAAAAAAAAAATAATTAATTAATTGAGGACCAATTAAGATTAATTGTTCCATTAAAGAAATTAATAATGGGTATTAATTGTTAGCTGGTGGGTGTAACAGTGCGCATATGCTTGTTTTGTTTTGGATCACAACTAAGACAAATTAAACCTGGTAATTTACTAACTGAAATTTTTAATTGTCCAAGAAGTTTGAAACCACCACATATTATTCCCTCCGGTTTTCAATAACTATCTTTTTAAAAAAATAATTTTATTTCAATATAATTATCATTTTAAAAATTCAATGCAATATTTATTAGTTTTTTTCTAATTTTACCCTCATCCAAATTCTAATATTTTATATGTTTTTTCTTATTTGATGAGAAAAAATAAGGATATATCTGTTCTATTTTATTTTTAATAATATTTGGTTACCAGTTAAATGATGAAAATGCTAAGATTGTCCCAATCTAGTTGGGATATCTGGGTGCGTATTTCTGATAAATCAATTTTTTATTAAAAAAATATATTTATTCATATTAATTAAAATTAAAAATATTTAATAATTTTTTTAATATGTGTAAATGAAATATTATATTAGAAAATCTTTAAGAATGTACTATGACTTCCATGTCACCAAGATACTTCTCTTTTTCAAATATATATAATTTCAGTTCAGGACTCTTATTGGATTGGAGCCTGTTGAACCACTAGCTAGGGTTTTGGAGCAAATTAAAACTCTTTTTTTTTTTTTTTAAGGAGGAACAAATTAAAATTTAATTACATTTAAAGGGAGTGTTTGGTATTATTGGGATTTTTTATTTTTTTTAAATTTCAAAAAATAAGTATTAAAAAATATTTTTAAAAAAATTATTATTTTTTATTAATTACATTTGAATGAATATTTTCTGTTTTTTATTTTTATTTTTTAAAATTTCAAAAAATAAGTATTAAAAAATATTTTTAAAAAAATTATTATTTTTTATTTTTTTATATTTATTCAAAAATATTTTAAAAACAGAAAATTAAAAATAACAAATTCTAATTTTTAAAATTTTATTTTTATTTTTAAAAAATAAAAAATAATACTAACGGCTCGAAGAAATAAAATTTATAAGTCAACAAAAGAAACAAATTAATTAAGGATAAATTAGCACCCGAATTAATTATTTGTACTATATCCTGTCATGTTGTGCCCCTTGTTCCAATTTTAATTAATTAAATATTAATTACTGCCAGTTCCAGGTTTTGTGGTACTTAAATATTTAAATTAGAGAGCACAATTATTAATATATAGTAGTTCTATTTGGATTTTTTGG
>CATKHJ011018865.1:0-13456 GCA_949750685.1 Vernicia montana
TAAATAAATAAAAGAAAAAGAAAGAAAATAAATACCTTAGGATGGATGAGACTTGTCTCGGTCGGTGGCGGACTAGCCTCAGACGGCGGGCGGCGGCTTGCTTCGGACGGCGGGCGACGGCTTTCTTCGGATGGCAGGAAGCTTGCCTTGGATGGTGGAAAACTTTTGACTTGATGAGTTGGCTTAGGAAGTCGCAACCCAATCTCGCTTTGTAAAGTAATGAGCAATAGCAAAGCAAGAAAAATAAACTTTAAAACTAAAATGCTTGTTCCTTTCGAACCAAACTTAAAAATTGTTTGCTTTAAGATCAAATGGTTGATCAAGCAAAATTTTTAATGCTAAATGAGCTGGGGTTGGGGGGGGGGGGGGTGGGTCTCCTTTATATAGGGAGAAGGTTGGATTTTGAAAACATGAAGTTTCAATGTGGGATTTGGTGTTTTGGAGCTCAAAACCGCACATAAGTATTCGGGGATCGCATACGGCAAGTTTTGGACTGCACAAGGGAAATGGTGACCGCATAGAGGCATCACTGATCACACAGAAGGAATTATGGACCACACAAGGGTTGTACGGTTCTACACAGGCCTTGTGCAGTCATCATGGTGGCTTGTGCGGTCACCGATTGGCTTTCGACGCTCGGTTTCACCGATTTTTATAGTTTTGACCTGTTTCAACTCTTTTTTCATGATTCTAGTTGCATTATGCTTTGTATTCAATCTCGGATGATATAAGTATGGTTCAGAGGCTTGAGGGATGGGTTCTGGGTCCCGAGGCTTGGATTCTCGATTTTTAGAATTTTGGCGATCTTTAGCAATTTTGGCTTCCAGAGGTCTGTTTATCGAGCCTACGTGCCTCTAGGATTTGGTTGTATGCCAGAGGGTGAAAAATTAAGGGTTCACAGCTGCCACCTTATCAGAATTGTCTTGTCTATAAGGCGATTCTGATGATAGTGAACCTGGAGAAAGGGATGGAAAAAAGGAACCAAAGGGATGTCTAGGCCAGTGTTTGGACATGTTTAGCTGAAGGATGATAAGGAAATGGAAAAGGAACCATAGGGATATCTAGCTGATCGTTGCTAGGCATTTATGGGTGGATGAAAGTGATATTCCAAATTTGCTTGGGAAAATTCAAAATGAAAGTGATATTCCTAGTCTGCTTGGGTAAAAGATCCTAAGGCTATCCTAGAATGGGTTTGATTCTAGAAGGAAAACCTAATTTAGATTTAAGGTATGGATCCTAAGGCTATCCTAGGATGGGTCAGATTTGAGATTGATTGGTTTGGGTGAAGGACCCTATGATTGCTTGATTCAGGAATTCAGATTGATGATTCGTCTTGATTAATGGAATTCGGATTGATGATCCATCTTGATTAATGGAATTTGGATTAATGATCCGTCTTAATTCGGGAGCTCTGATTAGAAACATGTTTAGTGTGAAATGCATTTGACTATGTAAAGATTTTTATGAATTAGAAACCTTGAACCTGTGAAGGGTTGACTTGGTATAAAAGTGTTGATCTTTTGGGATGAGGGTGCCCTTATTTTGAAAGGATGAGAAAAAGTAGCTCGATTATTAGGCCTTAGGAAGAGGTCAAGGCTAGGTCAGGTTTTGGCCTTAGAGGAGGTCATTCTTGGAAGGCTAGGTCAGGTGTGGCCTAGAAGGTTATTTTGAAAGGCTAGGTTAGGTTTTGGCCTTGGTGGAGATCATGCTTGGAAGGCTCAGTCAGGTGTGGCCTGGAAAGGTTATCTTGGAAGGCTCGATCAGGTGGGGCCTAGAAGGTCATGCTTAAAAGGCTCAACCAGGTTTAATCTGGAAAGAAGATTTAGGTAGGAAGGCTCGGTCAAGTTTGACCATTGGAAAAGATTAGGAGGGAAAGGCTCAGTTAGGCTTGACCTTTCAAAGATAAAGATGGTGAATTGGCTTTCTGTGACCCATCTGTTAAGAGTTCGCATTTAGACATGGCTTTTGGAGGTGATTTGACTAGTTAGTTTGCAAGCTTAATTTTGCTTGTCTAAAAGACTTGGACTTTAGGGATGATATAATTTGCCAAGGAGGCTTGGATCTGAAGGGATGGTATGATTTGCCAAGGAGGCTCAGACTTGGAAGGATGGTATGATTTGCCAAGGAGGCTTGGACTTGGAAGTATGGCATGATTTGCTAAAGAAGCATGGGATGGGCTTTGACTGGTTCGGGCCCATTTTAATAAACCTGAGGATGATAGGCTCTAGGAGTCATGGTTTGACTTTTGGCTTTGCTAAGAAAACTAGGCTTCAAAGATCATGACTCTTAAGAGACTTGAGATTTTGGTGGGCTTGGTCTTTGGAAGATGAGATTTTACTAAGGAGACTTAGATTTGAAAGGTGTTAGGGAGGTTGTATGATTTTGCTATTGTAGCATCATTTATGGAGAAGACAAGCACATCTTATCTTATTGTCTAAGATTGAAGAGACTCTTAGAGTAACGAGATTCTTGAGGAGACACTGGATTGATTTTGGACATCGACTCAGAAGACGTGTCCCTTGATGGTTAAGAGGAGCTACTTAGCTATTTGAGCTAAGAAATGTGATAGATGACTTGAACGATATGCCCTTAATGAATGATAATATGCCCTTAATGAATGATAAGGGTTACTTAGCTATTTGAGCTAAAAGACATGACGGATGATAGGAAAGACATGCCATTTCTAAATGATCGGGCAATGTAACGGATGACAGGAAGGATATGTCCCTAATGTGGGATAAGGACATAAGAGACATAATGATTTGACTATGATGACTCTTTTTTTTAGCTCTAACTTCTGCCTGAGCCACCCTTTCGAGTTTTCAACTCGACGAGTTTGCTATAATTTCTGCCTAAGCTGGCCTTTCGGATTTTCAACTTAGCAAACTAATTAATGAATTTTGGCATTTAAAAAGTATTCCACCATGATTTGGGCTACTGCTTTCCTTCATCTTGGGGCTCTGACCTTTGTCTAGACCATTCCATTGAATTCTTGGTCTAGAGAGAAATCTTGTGGGGATATCAGGTCCTTTTTGAGATTATTGCCCCTTGTTGAGGTTCGATGTTTGATTACCCAAAAGTGCAATGGGTAACTTCATTAGATTGCTTTTAGCTTCACCTAATCCAACTGAAGTGATCACCACTTGGTGTTCTTTATTATCTCAACTATCCATTAATTGGGAGCTCGTGAAACGGCTGATGATGTGGGCACAAGAACACTTCAAGTTTTAATTTGTCCAAATCATGGTGGTGATCATGGTGAAATGCAAATGCTTGCCAAAATCCATTGATTTTTTTTTATCTTTATTTATTTTTTATTCTTTTTTCTTTCTTTTCTTTTTTAGAATTTACTCAACTATATAGGATTGAACAAAAAGGATGAAAAAAAGAGAAATGCACGAATAACATAAATATTTTATTATAACAGGAGACGATAGCACAAAATAGAAAAAGGAATACAAAATGATAGACTCAGATTTGGACTTTGAACATGGACTCGAACTCAAATTTGGACTTGGACTCGATCTCAGACAAGTCAGATCAGCTGAGCTTGAACTTCTTCATAACATGCTACTTATGTAATGGTGAGGTGGGGTATGTTTTCCACTTTGGTGAAGATGCATGGATTCAGCTTGAAAGGGAAGGTATGATCGAGGCATGTCGGTCTTAGCCTTAAAGGTCATAGGGTTCAAATTCTTCATCACTATTCAGATCGGTGATGGAGGATTCATATTGAAATGATTCGCTTTGGATGCAATCTTCAACCCTTGATGCAGTTGCAACCAAATCTTTGAAGGTGGGTAGTTATTGGGTTAACAAGTGGGCTTGGTAGGCTGGAAGTAGGTTCTTGACAAGGATGACCACTTGTTCTTGCTCGGTTGGTCTGTTTACCATTTGAGCTACTTTAGCCCTCCACCTTGTAAGTAATTTGGAGAAAGACTCATTTGGAAGTTGTCTGGTGGTTTCCAAATCACGTCTAGTGACATCTACTTTAGTATTGTAATGATATTGTTTGACAAAAGCATTACAAATATCATTCCATGTTCTTTTTTAGCTCTTGTCCAGTGAAAGAAACTATCTTTTGGCAGCACCGGTTAGGGATTGCTAAAACAACTGAGCTATGAGCTCATTGCTAAGTTCCAAATGTTACATTGCCCCCACATATATTTTCAGATTAGTCTTGGGCCAAGAGGTTCCATCAAATCTCTCCAGTTTAGGCATTTTGAATTTGGGTGAAAGCTTGGTATCAGGGAACAAGGTTAAGCTATCCATATCAATCAAGTCACTACAGTGCTTTAGGGTTTTGATGGTTCTCTCCATAGCTTCAAGTTTCTCCATGAATGTTCTCAAGTCAGGGTGAGAGAAAGCTTCCTTCCTTTGAAAAGGATTCGCAGGAAAGGAAATAGTAAATCGAGTAATTATGTCTGAAACCTCACTGGGTTGAGGGGTACTAGCAACATCCTTTCCCTTTTTTGTAAAGTCAATGGTTATTTTGGATGATGAAGTAGTGTTATCATGGTTTTGGGCTGAAACAGGATTGGCCCAGTTCAGATTTAGGGTGGTCTGATCCAAAACTAGCTTTGGGTTGGTAGGATTAAACTTCCTTAATGATAGATTTTCGTTGTTTTTCAATTTGGACTTGTTGTACATTAAGAGCGGAGGTAAGAATAGCTTGGAGCTTTTCCTATTGCTTTTTAAGGATGGTGTCCATGGTACCTTAAGGTAAAACAAGAGAAAACCCAGTGAGTGGTGGGTAAGGATATGAAAATATGATGGGAGTAGGGTTGTACAAACTCTGAGGGAAAAGGATTCCTCTAGTGTTGTGGGCCAACTGTTTTTTTTTTTGGGCTTTTTAAGTCTGATGGGCCAAGGTTGTTGGGCTTTGGGGTAACATGAGGTTTTGGAGATTTGGGGTATATTTGGGCCAAAGGTTGTTGGGCTTATGGGTAATGGGTTTTGGAGATAATGGGCCAAGGGTGTTGGGTTTAAAGGTGATCTTGGATAAGGGGTAAGGTCAAGGTGATGAAGGTCAAAGGTGAGGATTAAGGGCACCCGAGTTTTGGGTTGGATAAGGGGTAATGGTGTTTAAGGTTTATGGGGCGAAAGTGATTGAATCGAGGTGAGAGAGTTTGACCCTTCTTCTGTTCAAGGTATGACCTAGGCTTGGGATGAATGCATGCTGTTTTGTACATTATGGGTGTATGATATGCATGGAAAAAAATATTTCATGAATATACAATTTGTACAAGGCTTTGATTATAGTACATACAACCTAAGGTCAGGTTCTAGGTTCATTACATGAAAGGATAAGGGGGTGGCTTACATAGGGTGCCCGTCACACTAGAGCAGCGATATACCTAAACACATGTGAGTTAAAGAGCCCCGCGTGGGTCCAACAGTACGTGCATATTCGTATATGTAGCGGGGTGGATGATTTCACTATCGGCAAGCAGACCTAAGGAAGGTTGCCCACTCGATGTTACTTTCTATCCATTATTTTCCTATGAAATCTAGGTTGAAAGGAAATGAGCCTATACAAGTGATGCATGAAAGCCATTTTTGCATTAAAAGTGTCAAACTTTTGTTTTAAACCAATTATTAGTCCACTTGTCTTTAATAAAAAAGAATTCCTCCCCAGTGGAGTTGCCAACTGTGAGGCCTTACCCGAGCACTGGTACAATCTGATGGAGAGGATCGAAATGCTCATTTGGGTTTGTACTCACGATGGAACCTTCGGGTTCAGATTGGTTGATTTTGAAAAGGTGCATTGGGAGTTGCCACCTTAATTTTATTTTATTTGAAAAAAGTTAAGGAAAAACCCAATTAAATGACTCCAATTATATTCCAATGAAAAAGTGCACTAGCACTCGATTACCAAAGAGAATTCGGGGACTAGGTTTCCGATTCATTTAATTAGTTTGGCAAGTTTAATGCTTAATGGCTTAAAATAAATTTCATGAACATTTATAAATGAATGAATAATTAAATATGCATGAATTAAAGTAAAGCAGTAAAAGAAGTAATAAAAGAAATAAAAGAATTAAATAAAGAAAGCAATATAAATGTTAAATTTACAACATAAACCAAATTAGGGGATACTCCCTCTAGCCTTTATAGGTTCTAGGAGAGTCACACATTCCCCAAATTAAATCAATAATCAAGATAACAAAAGAAAACACAAAACCTAAACTATGTGAAGAAAGTGAAAGAGGAAGAAAGTTTATTTTAATTAGATTTATTGCTTTAGACAAGCATGCCTACGTATTCCTTTGAATGGGAATCAGAATCCACGTAGTTCGCCCTTCTTGCGAAGGGTTTTTTTTTTTTTTTACTTTGAGCCTTTTATCATATTTCAGTTCATTGATTAAAGGATGGGTTAATTAATTGACTTAAACCAACAAAATTGTTTACCAAGTTGTTAATTATATCAGATTCTAATTAACAAACAAATGCATTGATTTAAGTTGATTACCAAGTTAATTAAATCAGGTTCTATTTAACATGCAATTTCTAAAGTGATTAACTAAAAAGAAAGGGATTGAAAGAGAAAAGGGAGCATACAAAGAAAAAAGGAAAAACAATAAAATATGCAAAATAAAAGAACTAATTAAAAGAAAGGGATGAAATAGAAGGGGACATGTAAAGAAACCTTAAGGGAAATAACACTAAGGCAAAAAAAAATAATATAAAGAATAAAAAATTAAAAGAATATAAAATCAAAGGAAGAAAAATAAAAACAAAAATAAATAAATAAAAGAAAATAAATACCTTAGGATGGAGGAGACTTGTCTCAGTCGGTGGCGGGCGGCGGCTTGCTTCGAACAGCGGGAAGCTTGTCTCGGATGGTGAAAAAATTTTAACTTGATGGGTCGGCTCGGGAAGTCGCAACTCAATCTCGCTTTGCAAAGCAAGGAGCAATAACAAAGCAAGAAAAAGAAACTTTAAAACTAAAATGCTCGTTCATTTCGGACCAAGATTAAAAATTATTTGCTTTGAGATCAAATGGTTGATCAAGCAAATTTTCTAATGCTAAATGACCGCGAGGGGGGGCTCTCCTTTATATAGGGAGAAGGTTGGAGGTTGAAAACATGAAGTTTCGATGTGGGATTTGGTGTTTTGGAGCTCAAAATCGCACACAAGCATTCAGGGACCGCACATAGAAAGTTTTGGACCACACAAGGGAAATGGTGACCGCACAGAAGGAATTATGGACCACACAAGGGTTGTGCGGTTCCGCACAGGCCTTTGCGGTCACCGATTGGCTTTCAACGCCCGATTTCGCCGATTTTTATCATTTTGACTCATTTCAACTCTGTTTTTCATGATTCCAGTTGCGTTGTGTTCCGTTTTCAATCCCGGATGATCTAAGGATTGTTTAGAGGCTTGAGGAATGGGTCCTGGGTCCTGAGACTCGGATTCTCAATTTGTAAGATTTTGGCGATTTTGGCTTCTAGAGGTCAGTTTACCGAGTTTAGGTGCCTCTAGGGTTTGGTTGTATACTGGAGGGTGCAAAATTAAGGGTTCACAATGTGTTACCCCACATCAGATGGGGATTTCTGCTTTCAAGAATACAATAAAATCACTTTGGATCAAGTATGCAAGCATTTTGATATTATGAATAAATAGTACACAACAATGAATCATATAAGATTCAATGAAATTTTATCAATTGTAGGAACATTGAAATTCACGTGAATAGATCAAATGGGTTCTCAAAAGAACATAGTTATAAGAATGGTTTATAAATCAAGGTACACTAAATTTCCAGATGAAATGCATTGGCTCAAGTGAGGGTCAATTACAATGAGGAGATTAACTGTCACTACCCATCTTTGAGCCATGACGGTCCTAGGGCATGGATAGGCGTAAAGCCACTGAAAACTCGTAAAACCCATTACTAATTTATAATCAATCATGCATATAACTATTCCCATATCAGAACTTGATACACATTACTATATCCATTCCATAACATTCATACATGAAATGAATGCCATTAATTACAATACGCTTCATAATACCATGACTGAGAGAATATATCAAGTGTTACAGTCCAAAAAGGGAATTACAGAAATTAACAATCTAAACTGTTTAATACCACAATGACCATGGAACTCTAGACTTGTCTCTTAGAGACACATACTCATTATGATATAATCAAAATGGACAAAATATAGAAACAGATAGAGTAATTCCCAAGCGGAAGGACGAAGCTTGAATTTTACCTTGTCTCAACCTCTATAGCACCTAAAAAAAAATAAACCACTAAGGGGTGAGATATAAATCTCAGTGAATACACAATATCAACATGTTATGTCAGTTAAATGAAATTATAGAATATAAGGATCAATAAAGCTTTAATGCCTTTAGGCGATATGAACAATTAGGCAATTGAAACTATCACAATGAGGTTCATTTATGATACCAATATTTGGGATTCAAGGTAAGACACTTGAATACAATTCTCTTTATTTTATTTTAGCAGAAATCAGAAATTCGAGAACAGTATGTTCCCTTTCACATTTAGATCGAGTGTCAGCTAATGCTTCGCACACTCATAATAAGTCAAGCGAAAAACTGATCAGGTTTTCCGGCTAGGACCACCCTTCCTAGCTAAGGCGGATACACTATCCCTATCCGTTGGGCCTTCTTTACCATGTACACATGACTGATGTATACCCCACATCAGATGGGGATTTCTGCTTTACATACTTTATAATATTTCAACAATAGATAGTATTAGGGATAATCAAATGAACTATAGTACTCATCAAGAAGTAAGATTTCAATGTGCTATCTTTATAACAAAGCAAGATAGACCAAAGGTCTCAAGTGAATGTTTTAATACATTTGGGTTCATGAATAAATAGCAATGGAACATAAGTTCAATCAAGTAATCAAATGGGTTCAATGAATGTACGGTCATACAATAGAATGACGCCCATAACATATTGACTATTATGTATTCACCTTAAACTCCTTTGCTCCTAATCAACACAAGTAGAAATGATGATCACCCGGTTCCTCTTGCACTTGATCTTTAGGTTTTACAAGAACCATTCCAATTAATCACAATTTCGATCATCATTTCCTAACTTATCTATAGAACCATGGTAGATTCTAATTCTCATTCTTCTAGATCTATACTTAGCACATATCAATCAATAATACATCACATATCAATACAATTAACAATCAATAATCAACACTCATACTTACTTTTGGGTCTAATAGACCTTAGACCAATGTCTAATTCCTTTTTCAATTATATCTCATATTGGTTGAAAACATGTATCAATTCATCATGCCAATTGAAGAAATAAAAACACATCAAAGCTTGTCACACGGGTGAAATCCCAGTGGTGGGGTCACCTGTGGGATAATGAAAAAAAGTCTAGAATTCAATTAAGCTTGTCACACGGGTGAAATCCCAGTGGTGGGGTCACCTGTGGGACAATGGAAAAATGTCCAGAATTCAATTAAGCTTATCACATGGGTGAAATCCCAGTGGTGGGGTCACCTATGGGACAATGGAAAAAATATCCAGAATTGAAATGCTTGTCACACGGATGAAATCCCAGTGGTGGGGTCACTTGTGTGATAAATCCGTAAAGAACATTTTGGGCAACATTTTACAAATTTCTAGAGAAGAAAATCTCACAACTTTTAAGCCAATTTTAAATCAACTTCATTATCATAAAATAGACTTAAAACTTTACTCATTTTACCAATCAAAACATAGAAAATCAAAGGATCTTAAGATCCCATCTTTGATCAAACCCACATCATCAAAATAAGAAAACTTGAAACCCATTTCAAAAATCATTTCAATACTCTCAATATGCTCAAATCAAGCTTACAAATCATTATCTAGATGCATTTTTTCAAAGAAATCCTTTTTCTAGAAACGCATTTGAGTGAATCTCAAAGAAAGGAAGAAAAAGAAGATCACAAGTCACAAACAAGAAAAACATCATTAAAATGAAGAAGAACTTTAGATCTAAAAGTTATTACCTTTGGATGATGATTTGTCTTGACCAAATGAAGAAAAAAAAAAGAAGAGAGAAAGTTGAGAGCTTTTACTTTAGGGAACTTTTTAAGAAAATGAAGAAGATGATAGAAATGAGATGTGGTTAATTGTCTTCAAATAAAAGTAATGGCCATGATTAAATCATGGAAAAATGAAGGGTTAGAAATGATTAGCTTCTAAGAGAAGCTTTGCTCTTTTAAATAAAATTGAAAATCATTTAAAAATAAGATGACTCATAATGTCTAGGTTCATTAAACCTTGAAAAGCAATACAAAATGGTGTTAGTGGAAAATGAGACTCATTCTCCACTAACTCATTTCTAGCACAACAAATATCCATTTTGGTCTATATTTTCTCCAATAATTTCACCTCATGGCCTACCACCATTAAAGCTTAGGCAAACCATCATTTGATTATATATTTCACATTATCATACATATCAATCACATATACACATATCAATAATCACTAGCTCATGAAATTTAATCATAAATTCAACAATAAATTTCACATGTAATGATATTAAATTTAAACTTCTAAATACAATATCATTCCATTTAATTCATACTTGCATAAAATAAATTCTTTAAGGTCTAGGGTATTATATTAACACGTAGAAGGTAAGCTATTTTATAATGTTTGATTTGAGTATAGTTTTAGTACTCATATTCAAATAACAATAAGTAGGCCGAAGGCCTCATTGAAAGGATTTCTTGGATACATTGGTTTCATTAAAGAAACATAATGTTTTCAAAGTACTCACATTGACTTCCTTAGCTCCTATCACAAGCTCATAGTACAATTTGCAATGATACTCCCCCATCTCTGGAACATCTTCCTTATCTTTTCTTTTAGGTTCTACATCGAACCATACCCTTTATATCATTCAATTGAAGATCATTATATACCTTGTCAATTTGACTAGTCTAATTCTAACTCTAATACTATAAAGTTTACATCTAAAACATATTAATTATCTAATATCGACGCAAGTCAATATACACAATAGCATATATATGCACATATAACAATTTGAAGTATGTTTCTATTTAATTTTTCAAATAGTGGCCGAATGGCCTAAAAGAATGTATTTAATCCACATTATTTGCTTTATAGCAATTCAATGAATTCTCAAAATGGATTCATATTGAGTAATCATATTCAATTCAATATTTATCATTTCCACTAATTATTTATACATTGCTTACATATATGTAGAATTCATTAGTTTACAATTGATAACTTTGAAACAATACATTTTCACTTATTGTCTAATTTTATCAATCGACCTTGTTACCTTATTTCTATCATTTCTTATGATTTACTAATTCAAATGAGTTGATTATTTTTGTATTTTAAACTAGGCATATACATTTACAACATATCCAAAACTGAACTTATAATTCAATCCATAGAAAACTTAATGACCATTGCAATTTAATTATGTTTCTATTGCAGGGAAGACTGAACCTATTATACTCCTTTGAGTATAACTCAAGATTTATACTTTCAAATAAAGTTTTCTTTTACTGAGAGTTACTAGAGACATTAAGGAACATTTCTTATGTTTTGATTTTAGCTTAGTTCTATCTTTAAAGTCCTCAAATCAGAAGATCCAATCCAATTTACAAGTTAAATCTAAATACATAGTCAGTTACAGAGCAAACTCTATTTCTCATAATGCACTTGGAATTTTGTTAATCCCTTTTGTGAGTTAATTCCTCACATATCAGTGATAATTTTACGAGTTTTAAGTTTCTCTTAATTCTGTCTCTATCTTCCTCAATGCATGAGATATATTCTCAAGTTTGTCAATGATGATGGATTGTTAGAATCTCTATAACTTATCACCTAGTCCTGTAAAAAAAATAGGGAGGAGGAGTGAGATAAAATCCCAGTGAATACATACTAAACTGGCATGCACATCGGTTAGGCATCAATTAGGTTTGCATGATTAATAAATAAATCAATGTATGATCGAGGTGCAATGATGAATTCACATTTGAAGGTACAGCAGAAATTATAATCAATTTACTGTGAATAAATTCACATATCTCATGTAATGTAGTACTACGAGGCCCACAAATTTCAAGTTACATATTAAGGCACAAGGTTAGCTAGACCTTGTGGCTAGGGTGTTCAAATACCTCCTAGCACGGTCCAAATTCACTGTGCACAAAGTTCGGTGATCCCCTCACTAGAAAAAGGAAATTTATGCTGTGGCAACATAATTCATCTGTATCAATTTGGTACATCAACATTGTACAATTAGCAAAATTAGGGATTCAATTTAGCAATGTTCAACAATTATCGAGTACCATTATTTATATCAATGTGATTAGGGTTGGATTTCAATGAATGGTAGATGTAGTTCATCATGGATAATTAAAGAACAATTAAAATTAAGGATACAATGGAAACAATGTACAAGCAATATACATAACAACTTAATATGTACTCATCTTTCCAATTGCTTTCTTTAATAACTTTATATCGTTCAACATTAGGATTCTCTTCCCTTTTGAAATTTTCCACACCAATCTAGTCCTCTAAGCCTTCTACACATAATATGCACATGTGTTAGGTTTAAATTCCTATAAACAGATCCATTACAACATAAAAATTACAGAATCGGTTTATTGATTCTAATCTAGTCAGTCCCTTTGTTATTACCATAACTTGAGCTATACCATCCCAATTGTCTTGATTTGAAAGACATTGAAATATTAACACATTTATCTCCTACATATCCAAAATTCAACCCATTTTAACTTTTTTAGCTCCTAGGGTGACTTTCCAAACTTTGCCTTGATTCTGTTGCCTAGGTTCCCTGAGCTCTCCATATTGTTTTTAGTGTATCTCAATTTACAAAACTCCAATTAATGTAATTATTTTTCAGGGTGAAACTATACTCATGGGGGAACAATTTATTAGTTTTTACCTCAAATTTAAGGTTGAATGTCAAAATTTCTATTAGTCGGAGCACCTTACAACAGCCACTTAGTCTCCCTATATCTCCTAAATCTCCAAGTTCCTAAAATTTCAGGGTTGTCTGCAGGAAGGCAATCCCATTTTCCCTCCAATATCTCCAAAAGTAAAAATAATTCTAAACTTCCTTTTAGAGAAATAAACTAAAGACATAAATATACAATTTTTATGTTTTGACTTTCCTCAAATTCGTGCTCCCTGGGGTTCAATTTCCCCTCTCAAGTTCTAGCACCTCCAAACCCTCAAGTCTGTCTACTTTAGTTTCTTATTTCCTTCATCCTATTCTTCTATTTCTTGCTCCTTTCCACCAAAACGACCTCAATTAGGTCTTTTTCATTCATTAATTCATCTTTTCTCAACTCCAAAACCTCATTTCTCCATCACCCCCCCCCCCCCCCCCCCCCCCCCCCCTTTTTAATTCAGCAAACACAACCAACA
>CATKHJ011018874.1:0-14026 GCA_949750685.1 Vernicia montana
ATATATATATATATATATATATATATATATATATATATATATATATATATATATATATATATAGATAAGATATGAAAAGAGACAGTGAACCATTTCTTTTCGTTAAACTGATTTTTGCTATATATATAGATAAGATATGAAAAGAGACAGTGGACCATTTCTTTTCGTTAAACTGATTTTTGCTATATATATATATATATATATAGATAAATAGATAGATAAGATATGAAAAGAGACGGTGGACCATTTTTTATTTTTTATTTTTTTTGCACTGGCCAGTGGACCATTTCATACTATAGTTTTGTAGCACTCAAAATGGCCAAACATGCCATGGTCTTTTTTTTTTTATATACCAAAGATAGAATTCAGTATTTCAAAGGTATTTACCTTTGAAATAATTACACAATATAATTCAATCTAAATGGATAGATAATTTTTAAGTATATTTACACGATACAATCTATTATAAGCAGATAGACAATGTCAATAATATTTATTATTTACCTTCTTGACAATGCAAAGCAGAAATTGAAAATAAATTATTAAATAACACTAACACCCTCCTTATATTAGTGGAGTTCTCACTGAACAGTAATCTTTATGGTGTTAGTATGTCAACCTTAACTAATTGGATTAAGGTATTTGGATGTAGGAGGTCCCCGTTAAGAGTCTCTAAGACGCATAGCCTTGTCCAATTGTTTCGCTGTCATATCATATGTAAGTTTTACACTCTTACTTGAATAAGAGGGTGGGTGGATGTAACTTGTAAGTAATATCTCAACCCATTTTTTATTTAATATAAACTCTTTATTATAAAAATAAAAAGTGATTATAAAAAATAGAATTTCAATTCACTCTTTAAATTTAAATTAAAAATTAGAGAGTGAGTTTGACTCTCCACATGTAGAGTCAAAATTCACTCTTTATACAAAAATTAATTAATATATGTTGTTTTCCATACATATTCTTATTTTCTATTGACTTATTTTTTTTTAAATATTTAATATTAAATGTTTAACATTAAATGTTTTTATAGAATAAAATAAAATGAAAAGTAAAATATAAAAAGTGGATTGAATTTAAATAAATTTATTTACTCTTTATATTTAAATTTTTTTTAAAATACTCTTTATTAATCAAAATATGTTTTTTATTTTAAGGAGTACCATTAAAAATACGCTTATATAGGTAAGGATGGATTGATGGGTAGTTGGGGAGCATAGGATGGGTTGATGGGTAGTTGGGGAGCATTGCATTTGTATCCAACAATTTCTTTTTCAATTTAATAATATTAAAAGAATTTCATATTTTCATTTCCTTACTTTTTTTCTCCCTTAAAGGATGTTTCATCTACTTTTTGGAGTTAAGTCATAATTATCCTTCCTTCTTTTAGAAAATTCAGTTTCGGTTTTAAATGTTTGCCCTTTAAATTGATGAGTTTCTGTCATCAATTTCTTGGGTCAAATTTGCTTCGTTTTACTATCTTCATCCCAAATTGATGATTGATAGGCACAATTAACTTTTTACATGAATTAAAAATTAGAAGTTAATTTAGTTAAAATTATTAATTTTAAATTTTTTATTAAAAGTACCTTTGCAGTAACTCACAGCCTAAAAAAATTAATTTCTTAAAACTCAACTATTGTATTAATGGATATTAATTAATATATTTTTAAAAATATAAATACAACTAATTTAAATAATGAGTTTATTAATATCAATGTTAAATAAATAAGGATATTTTAGTAAAATATTATCTAAACTACTCTTCTAAAATGGAGATGTGCCTATAATTTGAGACGTTGATTATGAAAAGTTTGTCTAACAATTTGAGACGGAGGGAGTAATTTTTTTTTAATCCTATCTTTTTAACTTATCAAGTTGTTATCATATTTAATTTTTTTTTTTATTTTGATACTAACATTTAATTTTTTTAATATTAAAGAGAGCATTTAAATTTGAATATTTATCCAAGTCGGTTATATACTTATTCTAACAATGCAAGTACACATAATGTAAGTAATTTATTAGAAATTTCAAGATATTATTTTTTGATGTATGGAAAATAAAAAATCAAAGGAACTTTGATTTTGATCAGCATTTCATAAACACAAGAGTAGAAAAATTAAATGGAAAACAGGTTGCTTCTTATCAATTTTTCCTGTGCAACAGAATTATGTATAGCATTGACACCACTGCAGTTAAAATTTAATAGTAATTATTAACTAATTACAAAACCAATAAACAAAAACTGAATAACTAGTGAAAGAAAGAAGGAATTCACCTTAAAGAAAGAAAAAGAAAGAGACCGATGTACTCTTTTTAAGGTTAAAGAAAATACATAATAGTTAAATAATAAAATAAAATTTTGATAAAATTTTAAAAAAAAAAATCTAATAATTTGACTTAGAGGTTGTTTGGTTTAGCAGTGATGGTAACTGTTAATGGCTAGTGGCCAGCGATTTAGTACGATTGTAAAATATTTAGTAATTCAATAGTTGAAATTGAAATTAAATTGTAAAATAACGAATAAAGATATTATTTTACATATTATAATAAATTTTAATTGTAAACAATTAATAATTTTAACATTACATATAAGATATTTTAATAAAAATAACTATATATTTTAATTTATATTTATATTTAATTATGTGAATTGATATAGATATTAAAATATTTAAAAATCAAAAAATATATATATATATATATATATTAATAGTATGTATTTTCATAATTATTTTAAATTTTAATGATATATTTTTTATAAAAATTAATTTTTGAGTTCAAAAATTATAAATTTTATGGACAGTGAATTTACCATCTACTATATTAATTAAAATTTAATTTTAAACTTCTTCATTTACATAATTTTGACCTAATCAGAAGGAGATGTAAAGAGCACCATATTTCTTAAAATGACAAGACTAAAAAAAAAAAAATTTATTTTTATTTTTCCCTCTTAAAACTCTGTTTTTGAAGTTTTCTCTTTTTCTCTCTCTTCTTCTTTTTTCCTATGAGTGCGCTGCTAGGGTTTCTTCTTAGGTTTATCTCTGGTGGCTTTGGCCATCGGCAAAATAACCTTTTTTTTTTTTTTAATACTTTTTCCTTATGAATAAGTCGTTCGATTAGCTTATTTTGCTCTTTATGACTCCCGTTTCATATGAGCCTTTTGGATTTGTGTCTCTAGTCACTAACGGCAGTGAGACCTTTCTTATCTACAGCGTTGTCTATCCTACTCGTCGGCTTGATTTTTTTTCTGTGAGTTTTGCTCTTGCATGGCAGTAAGTAGAGAAAAGATTAACTAGTATTGGCTTTAGGCTTTTTTGGCTTGATCTAATGTTGTGGCTGAAAGTTGAAGCCCCAAGCAGGCAATTGGCTCATTTAGGGCTCCGACTTAGGTCCTTTCACTAGAAGGAGGTCAGTTGTTGTTTTGATTTCACTGCTTGCAGTTTGTTGTGGCAGGAGAGGGTGTCTTTTGAAGTTCAAGGGAATTATCTTTCTAGAAATTGCTCAACTACAGAAGTCATACCTACAGGGTTGCTTCCCTTCAGATCCTGACCTTGGGCGACAAAGAAAGGTGCGCTGGCAGAAGTTTCCAGTGACGAGAAGAGCAAAGGATTTTTGTGTAATTTTTTATTCAACCTTTGGGCTGTCAACATATTAGGCTTAAAGTCCAATTTTGAAAACCCATATTTAGATAGTTTATTTGTAAATTGTGGAGCTTTTCTTTTGTATCCAAATATTTGTACTTTTTTTTGCTTCTTACCCATTAAGTTAGTCTTTTCTTTCTTTAGGCAAAAAAAAAAAAAAAAAAATAGTAACACTCTGTTTTTGTGTTTTGTAAAATGGGTGAGAAGAGCAAGATTTTGTTCATCGGAGGCACAGGATACATAGGCAAATTCGTAGTTGCAGCAAGTGCAAAAGCCGGTCATCCCACCTTTGCTCTTGTGAGAGAATCCACTCTCTCCAATCCACAAAGAACCTCCATCGTTGACACCTTCAAGAATTTAGGCATCAATTTTCTCATTGTCAGTATATTCTATTGGCTTCACATTACTTTTTTTTTTTTTTTTTTAACCCCAAATTGAAAATGGGTTTTCTCAGATTTAAATTTTGGTTCATTATAAGGTCTGTGCTTAATCGATTAAGATTTATTTTTCCCGAATTTCCGCATTGGCCAAACAAAAAAAAAATGTTAATTTGGTTTGTTTTGTAGGGAGATATAAATGATCACCAGAGCTTAGTGAAGGCAATGAAGCAAGTGGATGTGGTGATTTCTACAGTAGGCCATTCTTTGTTGCCAGATCAAGTCAAGATTATTGCTGCCATTAAAGAAGCTGGTAATGTTAAGGTATTTGACTTTAATATGTCTTGTTCTTTTCTTGATTTATGGTGTCTGTATGTTCTTGAATTTGGATGGAATGACTTGGGATTACAAGATATGATTTTGATAATTGATTAGATTCTCTTGAATTTAACCTAAATTGATGTTAATAAAAACGTTATTTGACTGTGGATTTCAAATGCCTACAAAAATGCATCATCACAAATCTAACTCAAGCAATGAAATCTAATATTTATTTATGAATCTAATCAATTAAAGAATTGGGTAGCTTTCATTAAGCAATTTAAACTAAAATCTTTCCTTTGAAATCCTTTCATCTGAACATAGCACTAGATTTGATATCTCCATATATGTTTTCTATGATGAGAGGGTTATTTAGATTATGTACAGTGTGTTTGAAATATAGTAAGCTCTTAAGCTGTCTTATGAAAAGGCCTCATTCTGTTGTCCAGAGGTTCTTACCTTCAGAATTTGGAAATGATGTGGATCGCATTCACCCTGTTGAACCTGCAAAAACATCATATGATACCAAGGTTAAATTCCGGCGAGCTGTTGAGTCTGAAGGAATACCATATACCTATGTGTCATGCAACTTGTTTGCCGGCTACTTTCTTAGCAATTTAGCACAGCCTGGAGCCATTACTCCCCCAAGAGACAGAGTTGATATATTAGGAGATGGAAATGCAAAAGGTAACTGCAGATTTTGAGTTGAGAATTGTCTCGTGTGAATAGACAATAGAGTTACTTGGTTGATGCGTTCTCATTGCATACCATTTATGGTTTTCAGTATAGCTGATGAAATTATTTTCTAAAAAGAATAGTAGAGATTTTTCTAATTTGCATATTCATAAAGTATCGGTTGTAAATTTGTTTTATGTGCTCGCATATCTTTTGATCAACAGTGATTTATAACAAGGAAGATGATATTGGCACCTACACAATCAGAGCAGTTGATGATCCAAGAACCTTAAATAAAATCCTTTACATTAGTCCTCCTAAGAATATATACTCATTTAATGATCTAGTGTCCTTGTGGGAGCAAAAGATAGGCAAAACCCTTGAAAGGAATTACATTCCTGAGGAACAAATTCTGAAGAATACTCCAGGTTAGTGAATGTTCAGTAATTAACTTAATTAGTGGATCTTTAAATTTTAGTAATAAAGTTCTTGGTTGTGATTTCTGGCAGGTAATGTGATGTTAGCAATTAGTCATGCAGTTTTTGTTAAGGGAGGTCAGACCAACTTTGAGATCGAACCATCATTCGGAGTAGAAGCTTCAGAACTTTATCCTGATGTCAAATATACCACTGTGGATGAGTACCTTAATCAGTTCGTCTGATTCTTCAACACTAGGCTTCCTTTTCTTCCATTTTTCTGAGCAGAAGCTCTTGCTTTTGGCACTTCTGCAGTTGTTTTGAGTTGATGCCTAATGCAAGGGTCGCAATTTGTGGACTTTGACTATGTTCCTTTACACCACAATAAGATCACTGCTGGTCTTTGAATTGCATATTATGGTAAAACTTATTTACTACTTGAAGTTTGTAATGTCTTCAAAAACATCTCATTATTGTTAGTCATAAATGATGCCCAAAAATGTAGTTATTGTTATGTTGAATTCATTGCAGTGATCATTTTTTTCTCTTTGCTTGATTATACCTTAATCTACAAAAGTCAATAATGAATCACATTTTTTTAATCATTTTCTATTTTTATTTGATCGATTTATGTATAACAAAAAACTGTTTTATGAGTCTACGGTGAAGACTAGGGAATTAAAAGTTTGTAATGGTAAATTCATCTCAATTTCCCAATGATTGGGGAATTACATTCCCTCCAATCCATGTCTTAGAAAATACCATAAACTCCTATATATTTAGGAAATTAAATACTAAAAAACCTATGAATAACGACCAAATAAAAACCATACCATTAATTTCAAAATTCGGTACATCAACTTTGATCCTAACCCAGAAAATCAAATCTCAATTTAATGACCCATAAAGAGAATTGGGAATTCTAACTAATGGCTACAATAAAACAAAAATAAAATTGCTATTGTAATGGGGAATGAGAGACGTATAACAAAAATTCAAACACCTTAATATGAAGAAAACAAGTCAGGATAAATCCAAAAAGAGAGCAGTGTTTTACCTCGATAAATAGTAACACGATCCAAAAATTCACTGCTATGACAGATTCATTCTGATAATTAGTTGAAGCATATAACTTCAGAGCAGAATATGAGACATCATTACAACATTACTGCCAAAATTTCAATCGTTAATTCCAATTGTCAACTTTCAAAACAGTTACGCTTCGCAAGAAGTTTCAATGCAAACTCTGCAATCTTATTCATGCATGCCCATCTTCTTCCCTTTGTTTCCCTTCTTTCCATTCTTAGCTGAGCCCTTTCCAGACCCTTTACCTCTTTGACCCTTTGCATTCTTACCCTTCTTGGAAGAGCCTTTTCCTTGCTTACTCATACCATGCACCCTTGCATCCTTTTTCATACGTCTGTCTACGAGGACCTTCCCCTTTCCAGCCTTCACTGCAACTCCTTTCTTTGCAACGACATATTCCTTCTTAGGCCTTTTAGGTGCAGCCTTCTTATATAGTTGTTCAATCATCTTCCTCTTTGAATGATCAGAGATGTCTGTCTGGTCTGATATAGTGTTTGCCTTCTTCCGAACCTTCTCGAGCTTCCTCATTGCCACCCGCTTCTTTCTAGCCTTGGCCTGCGCCACTTTCTTAGCAGGTCGGGCATTTATTTCTTTGAACTGTGCTCGCATTGCAGCAATCTCCTCTTTGGTAACAGGCCTTATTGGTTGGCGGTGCCTCCTCTCTTCTTCTACAAACCAGCCAGGCAAACCCTCATCATCAAACATATACTTATTGTACGCATCATCAAGCATTTGTTCTCTTTGTTTTTTCCTCAGCATCTTCTTAGCATAAGCCAATATCTCAGCCTTTGTTTCAGCATCATCATCCTCAGAATCCTCTGAGGATGAATCATCACTAGAATCTGTAGCTGGGGCAGGGACTATCTCAAAATCCTCTTGTGCCTTAGAATTTTGGGGTAGAGTATGTTTGGAACCCACAGTATTTTTTGCCTTTTCTGGAACAAGTTTTTCCTCCTGCCTATCTACCTGCATTTCAGCTTCGCTGTCATACATATCCAAGTCTCCATCCTCTACAGCTTTGACAAATACATCCTGACTAAACCATTTATTTGTAATCTCTTCTTGGGTCGGCAATTCCCCATCATTCAATGGCACCATGAGAGGATTTGCTTCCTGATCACCTCGGTCTTCATCTGAATCATAATCAGAATGAGTAACATTGCCGTCATCATCCCCCTGCACCAAGCAAGAACATTTAAGCACATGACCATAAACACCATGGACAACAAAAATTAAGGCAGAAACCATACATCCCCATCAAAACCCACTAATATAAAATAAATTAGACATTTTTCCAGTAGTACAAAAATACTACACAATTTACTAACAAACAGTTGTTTCTTTGGTCTGGTAGGGGGTAGACTCAAAAGAAGTAATGTGTCTGAAATTCATGAACTGACCACACACCAGAAGAGCTTCTTACCTCCGTAAGTTGTTCAGAATAGGCCTGCTTTGCACGTTTCCGCTGCTTTGTACTTCCTTCTTTTTTGGCCACAAACCGTTCATATACCTGATCTAGAAACTCTTCCATTTGTTCATCATATCTAACATCAAATTACAGTATTAAATTAAAGATAAACACAGTGATTACATTCCTCAAATAATATCAGAAGTAATGAAGGGATATTAGGAACCTTCTCCGGTCTTCATCAGAGTCTACATCACTGGATGAATGCTCCTGAGCTTCATCATGGGTCTCATCATTTTCACTGTCTCCTAAGTCAGCATTCTCGTCATCATTTTCAGCAGAATCAACAGCTATTAGATCTTTCTTTCCCTGAGGGAAATTCAAAAAACAAATTGTGATTACACTAGCTATCAAGTTTATTCATTTGTAAAATTTCAGAAAGTTCTTCCCAACAGGGGGGGACAGTCTCACAGTAATACATCTCTCTTTTCTCATACTTAATAATCCTATTCAAGATTCCAAGAGTTAAACCAAATAACCAAGAAAAGAATGAGAGGGATTGTTATTTAAGGGTCTGTACAACAAGAAAATTTAACCTCTACAATTAGTAACATTGCTGCAAACTTGTCGTATAGTATCAACCAAATAGAGAGTACAATGGTATATTAAGAAACCCTTTTTTATTTTCGCAAAATCATAGATTCTGTTCTATTAAGAAACTATATAATTGAGTCGAGGATCTCTAAGTCTATCCCATCCTTAAAATGCATATTAAATGATAAAATGAAAACAAAAACTCTTAATCCAACTGTTTTTTCAAAAGATCATTTTAATGCAAGTGAGATTTCACTTCCAAAAACACCAGCAGAACACAAATAATACAAGAACAAAAGAAAAGGTGAAGGCATACCTTGATGGAAGAAAGAGAAAACAATTCAATGTCAATGTAGCCATCTTCCAATGCATCTATTTGCATTCCTGTTGCCTTTCGTGCCTTGTCCTGAAATATTTTAACATAGTGAAGGAACACAATATGATACATTAATCAATAAGCATAACTTGGCATGCACAATTCAAAAACCAAAATGAGCCACAATAGTTTCTATTCCCATTATAGGCCTAAAAAAATGCTAAAGCGATCTGAAACATCAATTACAACTCTGATATATTTGAATATATTTGTGATTCAGAAACCCCAAAGAGAACCCTTGAATATTTGAATATATGAATAGGCCTAAAAAAATGCTAAAGCAATCTGAAACATCAATTACAACTCTGATATATTTGAATATATTTGTGATTCAGAAACCCCAAAGAGAACCCTTGACAAGAGAGAGATTTTAATGGACACATCATACAAACCTTAGCTCGTCTTTTTGCATCGCGTTTCTTTGCTTGTTTCTTCTTCTGTTCCATAGCATAACTCAGCTCCTCCATTTCATTCAGTAATTTATCATCTTCATCCTCCTGGGTCTTTTCTTCAACATCAGTGGAAGTAGTAGCACTACCCTTTTGAGAAGGGGATAGTGCCTTCCTTATTTGCATCCGCCACCTACATCACAAAATAGATATTAGGAACATTACCAAAATCTATAACATGTGCTGTGAGTGAATAAGCATTAGCTCTGCATATTTTCCTTTTTCTCTGTTTGCAATAAGCACTATGATACAAAATCAAACCTACTCTATACATAATCACACTGCTGTGAGACTAAAAGCCATCTTCAGTCACAACTCAACATTCAGCTCAATCTTGACACTGGCAAACCAGAAAATCCTAGCTGTTCATCGTTGCACATCACTTGTGTACTTAAACCTAAAAAGGATGATTAAGTTGAAACCCAATTAAGTCCACAAACATTTCATTCACTCGCAAAACGAGTGATCTCATAGTTGAGTCCATGTGAGGAAGGCCAAAACACAATCACGCAGTTACAGAATAGAATAACCCATCCTGAGATTAGTTGAATCAGGCTAGCCCAAAACTAACATGAGAACTAATTGTGGAGAAAAAAATTGTAGACCCAAAGTTATCTCTAACCATATACCGAACATCATCTTGAGAGGGACAGGAGATTCCAAATATTTTGGTTTAAATCAAAAAGAAATTCTGAATTTTTGTTACCTTCCGCTATAAAGTAAAACAAAGAAACATAAGGTAAGGGATGTAGAAGTAGACTAGAATGCTATGTTCTCACACCAAAAACCAAAGATACCAGTAGAAGCTACAATATCATAGAGAAAAATAAAACAGAAAATTACTAAACAACCCTAATAAAATATAAAATTACCAAACAGCCCTTAAAAGGGTAACTTGTTAGGTTTCCTACTACTAAAAGCTATGATGTACGGAAACTCTTGCTAGTTGACATTTCTACATTTCAGAAACGTTTCGGAAACAGAAACTCCATGTTTCGAGCACATTTCTGTAAATAAGCAAAATTTGAAAACTCGTTTCCGTGCAAGAAACACGTTTCTCAGTTTTTTTTTTTTTTTAAAGTAAAAACCGATGCATTTTTTCCATCTCTCCAAAATTCAACTTATGTCTTCCATCTCTCTTGCAAGTTGCGACTCAACTATGGACAACTAGGATCTCTAGTCGATGATATACTCCTCATGGCAACGATCGGTAATGGATAGAACAACATCAAAATGAATTATTTTATATTACCACTATTTTCTTCTTGTCACTTTGCTGGAGTTCTATATTTTTTGGGAGTTGTTAGAATTGTTTTTACATAGAAAATCATAGTTGTTTTCATTTTATGGAGTTATATTTTAAATAGAATAAAATTTTATTTGCTATTTGTATCTAGTTATTAACTTTATATTCATATAAAACTATATATTTTTTTATATTTGTTCATTTATCATCTATATTTATTTATTATTTATTTTTATATATTCATTGATTATTTATATTTATTTATTATTCACCTATTATAATTACAATTTCAAGATTTAGTTGAAAAAAGATTTTTTCTAAATGTCCCTATATTTTTATATGAAAAATTAATATTTATAAAAAATACCCCAATATTTTTTATAATTACACATTTCTCCCACGTTTCCATTTCTTATATTTTTGGAAAATGTCGTTTCTCGGAGTCTGTTTCATATCGTTTCGTTTCCGCGTTTCCATTTCCGTGTTACCTAAACTAAAAGAAGAATAATAGTTGCAATGAGGTCTTTATCTCCAAGACAGGCTTGGGTCACTTTAAGGATTTGGGCTACACCTATGGGGAGGAAAATAAATTACATTAGTAAGATTGGTGATGGCGTTACTTTTTACCTTTTCCCCTTAATTGCAAGATAAAGCTCCAAAAACTATATTTACAAGACCAAATAAGCTACTGTGACATCTCATCAGAAAAGGAGTCAAAATTTTGATAAAGCTTCCTAGATGAAGTAGAAATATGCTCTCAAAAGTACAAAATTTTCATTTGTACATAAAGAAATGTGCAGGCCATCACCAATCTTACTAATGTAGAAATGTGCAGGCCACCAGATCCAATAGGAATGATGAAAGAAATACAAATCAAGAAAATGGATTTTTTTTTTTTAGCTACCAAATGAAAAGTAGTAGTAGTACCCTTAAATAATAGCCATAAACAGTAGTTTAAGTTTTATTGTAATGATGAAATTGCACAGAATTATTTAAAAAGTTCGATGAAAAAGGAAACAAAAATATGCATCTTACTTTAATAAATGTTTGAAGTCTTGCTTTCCCAAAACACGAAGATCATCACAAAGAGCTTTAACCTGGCCAAACATATAGTTCATTTTGTAGTTAAAACTTAGAAGAAAATGGATGTATAGTGATAAAGAAAGGAAAAAAAAAAAAAAAAAAGGGTCACCTCTTCTGTGGTTAAAGCATGATCTCTTATTGGCAAAGAAGCTGAGTCCTCAAAAGAAATAGAAGTAACTGAACCAAGGATCTCAAGAGGCGTGTCAGACCAAACAAAATCAGCTGCTGAAGAAACTTTTCTCACAATGCTTTCCCCATCTTCATACCTGTAGTTGGATTTCAACCATAACATCCATGCACATGTACAATTAGGTTCATTCAATATGGTAACTCCATTTAACTTCTTACTTGCACATGCTTAGATAGAATGAAGCATGCATAATATATGCCTCATCTTAGGCAGGAAATATGCTACATTTTTTAATTTTTTAACCATCAACCCAAAATATATCAAATGCAATACAATTGAATTGAATTGTGAAAAATAAAATAATATTTATGTAGCTGTATCAAGACAATTCACAAACTTAATGAGATGACTTACCCATCACGGTGTCGCTTTTGCTTTGTTCCTCTGAGTACATCTATCACCTGCATGAAGGATTAATACAAACAATACAGCAATCATGTTACAACCAGGGAGAAGAAAAGATGAAAGTGACAGATAGGGAATTAGAGAATTAGAGAGAACCTTTCGCTGGGGTTCTATAGATCCCTGAAATAGATGTTTCACATCAAGAAGACGTGGATCAATCTTTGCAGGGGCCTTGTACTTTAATCCCACAACAAATATTTCTGCAGATGTTGAACGACTTGCTGCTGGTTTATCCACCTCAACCTTTTCAAACAACTGCAAAAGCAAAAAAAACAATGTTCATCAAAATCAGCTGTATACAGAGATATGACAGGATTTGACGATGGGAAGAAATTCACCTGATTGAGGCAGTACAAAACTGAATTGTAATCCTGAGACCTGAAAACCTAAAAAAAGCAACAGATAAGCATTATGATTCATCAAGCAAGAAATTCAGATATACAAACAATACTTTAAATTGAGAAGGAGATCAAAGATTCATAGCAACATGTAAATTACCAGGGAATGCAAAAGTAAAATGTATAAAACAAAATAAATAAATCACTGCTAAAAATCCCTTCCAATCAAAAACTACATAAACTCATTACTCATAAGTCATAATTATCTAGCCAATTAAACTTTCATTATTCAATTCTAACAAAACAAGAACATAAAACACAAAAGATTTTGTCCTTTTCTTGTCCAAGTTTCTTAGCAACCAAACATAACTTGACCAAATTCTGAACAAAAAACTTACTTTAGTAACAAGATTGCCTTTAGGTGCCAGGAATTGTGTAGCTAATTTCACAGCATCAATTACAAGAGCATTCTGAGCCATAGCTTCTTGCGCCCAAGCACCACCAATATTAGGTGAACCATCGTGCAAAACTAAATCAAAAGCCTTGACTCCATTTTCTCCCATAATTTTCTTAATCTTAGCTTTACACTCAGGCTTCGTGATGTCCTGCTCAATCGAAATCGCCCCACGAAGAGGGGCAATCTTTACTAAGTCAATGCCAAGGACAAGGCTGCCCACAGGCACGCGCTGCACGGCCACCTGCATCCAGCCACCGGGAGCGGCACAGAGGTCAAGGACGGCACGGGAGGAGCGGAGAAACTCGAATTTGGAATCAAGTTGCACGAGTTTCCAAGAAGCACGAGAACGGTAGCCATGTTCTTTGGCAAGGTGGTAGAATTTATCCAAGCGATGTTTACCTTTTACTTTACCCTTACCCATTCTAGGGTTTTGAATTTGAAACTGAGAATTCAATTTCAATTATATTAGGTTCAGAGGGTTGTCTCTGCGAAGAAGGAGTGATATAATGCTCTTTATATAAACCCACCAGAGTAGGGTTTTTGTTTTTTTTAATGTTTTTATAAACCCTAAAAAAAAATGGCTTTTTAATTTTTATTCAATCAAAAATATTTAATTATCAAGATGATAAATTTGGTGTCATAAATAATTAAATAATTGAAAAATTAAGGTTGCTTTTACTTACAGAAAATTATTTTCTGTTTTCTGTTTTAATTTTTTAATTTTCATAGAAAATGAAAAATTTTTATTTTCATATAAAATAATTAAAACGTGTTCATTTGTCATAATAGAAAAACTGTTTTTCATTTTTTAAAAACAGAAAACGTGTTTATTTGTTATTATATAAAATTTATTTTCATTTTCAAAAACAAAAAATGTGTTCATTTGCTATCATAGAAAATTTGTTTTCTACTTCTAAACTCATAAAATATATTAAGATTTAAAAATAAAAAT
>CATKHJ011018880.1:0-22003 GCA_949750685.1 Vernicia montana
CTTTAAAGCTAGTTAAATTTTGACACTTCCCCCAGTTTTTGGATATCTCCCCATAAAATTTATTGTAACTCAGGTCAATGTACTTCAAGTTTGGATATATACCTAAATCTTCTGATATGTTTCCAGTAAGTTGATTCCCTTTAATCCGAACAAAAACTAAGCTAGTGCAGTTCTTGAAGCTCTTGGGAATTGGACCTGTGAAATTGTTGTAATCTGCACCGAAGAACTCAAGTTGTCCGCCAAGGCAGATATTTTGTGGGAGGAAGCCAGAAATCATGTTGTATCTCAATTGAAATGAAATTAAAGAAGTGAGATTGTTGAGTTTTGGAGTGACTTGGCCAGTGAGTTTGTTGGAGAGCAAATTCAGGTAAGAAAGGGATCTCAAATTTCCAATTTCTCGGGGAATAGTTCCTGAAAGTTGATTCTCAAATAGATTTATGATATTCAAGTTGCTTAAATTTCCAATGGAAGCAAGTATAGGACCTGTTAGGGTGTTGATTTGCAAAGAAAGGTCAGCAAGTGATTTAAGCCTTCCTACTTCCTGAGGGATGGATCCTGAAAGTTTGTTGTCATTAAGCCATAAATATTCAAGTTTGCTCAAATTTCCAATAGACAAAGGAATGGAACCTGACAGGTAATTCTCCCCACAAATGAGATCCTCAAGAGAAGTCAACATTCCAATTTCCTGAGGTATAGTTCCATTTATCTCATTAATGTTCAGATAAATGTAGCCAAGGTTTGAAAGGCGTCCTATCTCAGATGGAATATTTCCAGAGATATAATTACGACTCAAGTCGAGATGCAATAGTTGTGAGAGGTTTCCTATTTCCTGAGGAATATAGCCTTTTAGCTGATTCCATTGGATGTGAAGGTATTGAAGACTGGAAATAAGGCCTATCTTAGATGGAATGAGTCCTGACAGGTTATTGTAACTCAAATCAAGGCTTGTGAGTTTTGAAAGGTTACTGATTTGGGATGGAATAGTTCCATAGAGTGAATTGTTATGGAGATCAAGCTCAAGAAGATTGGAGAAGCAAGAAAAATCAAGATTATAGAGCGAACCTCTCAAATTCTCACTACTAACATTAATATGAGTGACACTTCCTGACTCAGAACAAGATACTCCTGCCCAGTTACAGGGACTAGTTGAAGAAGAATTGGAAGGCTTCCAAGAGGGGAGAAGAGAACGAGTCATGTCGTTTTGAAGGCTGTTTTTCCATTTGAGAAGTGTTTCTGCTTCTTGTCCTTCTCTAGCCTTAGAAGAAGCAAATGCAGAAGAAGAAAAATAGGAAAAAGAAAGCAACAAAGTGATGTAAAACAGGACAGTGTGGTGATTGGCAGATGTGATCATTTTGGGTGGAAATGGATAAATCAGTGAATATCACTTTTACCTGCTTGGGGTATGTTTTTATAACAACAGAATAATCAAATATTAAATTTTAACTGAATGTGAAAACTTGACTGCAGAATAATTATTCAATCAAATACTGATAGACTTATTGTTATTAAGGACTTACTATATTATCAGTTTATGAAATTTTGGATTTTCCTACCAAACTACTTATAAAAATATTCGGTGGAGAAAAATAACTATTTAATATATGTGAATTTTGAATATATTCATATAAGTCAAAATAAGAACAAGTAGGCGGGGCTTCGGCCTCTCACATCAGTAGCGTAAAGTGTGTGTGTGTGGGATATAAGAGTTAGCGTACCTCTTCAAAATTGCCATGATTTTGAGGTGTGTACGCATCCCTTCTCTGTCCCTATATTTGTGTGTATATACATTTTAAAAAAAATATATATATATATGTATTGCATGTGCGGTGTGTGCATCTCACATTTACGGGAGTCTATTCTTTCGTGGATGGGCTAATGAATAGTGGGTTGGAGTTTCGACCTCCCACATCGATAGTGTAAAGTGTATGTGTGGGATATAAGAATTCTTTGTCCCTATGTGTGTGTTTGTGTGTATATACATTTCAAAAAAAGAACAAATAGGCTTTTCCTTTCTGTCTCTTTTATTAATAGTTATTTCACTTTAAATATAATTTGAAGATCTCAATTCCTAAGGTCAAAGATATCATCACCCAAAATTAAATGTTCACTCCTTAACTTTTGACTATGGAGTAAATTAAGAAGGGTATTTTAAGAAAAAATTGGTAAAAATTAATGGTATTAATTTAAAAAAATTAACTTTCTTTATTTTTTTTTAAATAAAAAAAAATAATAACTTTCTTAATCCCTATGTATTTACAAAGTCATCTATCAAAGTGGGAAGGAGTATAGAATTTTTAAAAAATATTAGGACAAGCTTAAACTTTGTCTTGTACCCATTTCCAACTCTAATATATAAAATAGAAAATGAAAATAAACGAAATATCACTTTCAAGAAAAAGAAATATTATGTTTTATTGAGAGAGAGAGAGAGAGAAATTTCATTTCATTTGCTAATGTCATTTCATAGCCAGTATAGTCTTTTAAATATAATTTTATATGTTGAAGAAATATATCCTAAATTTCTACAAAGAAAATGGAGTTGCGACTTGTCACCTGTTTCCACTGAAATTTGAATCTTGATTACCAAATCACTTAAAAAAATTGCCCAACCTAATATTAGTTTCTTAGAAATCTAGAAATGCAAACCCTAGCAGTTTATATTCAATTAATATAAATTTCTCTGTATATGTTAATATGTATTTTTTTATGTATGAATTTATCATTATTCGTATTGTTTTTCATTCTCTTTTTTAGGTGGATTATTTTATTCTCTTAAACTATTTAAAATTTTTATATTTATTTTGTATTTAAATTTATTATTGATATTTAAATACTTGGACTTGGAAATACTTTCAATAAAATTGGAGAATATTGAACAAAATTTAAGTCATTTCATGTTTTAAGACTTTTTAATATATGCTTTTATATTTTTATTTTTAAATCAATGTGTACTATTTTTATTTTTAAATTAATATGTGTTATTTTTAATATATGAATAAAAATTAATGATATTTTTTTTAAAAAAAAAATCTCAAAATTAAATTACACCAACTATTATACCAAATCTTGAGCTGAAATTTCATTATTTGAGCTAATAATATTTATATAAACTAATTGTTAGCTCTCACTTTGCACAAGTATTGATCATATTTTATTTATATTTTTTTAAAATATTTTAATATACATGAATTAATATTATATTTTATTAAATTTAAATATTATTTTTTGATAATTTTAAATACTAATTAAAAGGAAATATATAGGCAATTTTTTTTAAAAAAAATATGAGCAAGTGTTTTGTGTTGTGTACGTAATCACATCTAATCTAATTAACAAAGTACTATAAAAGAGAGAATAATATATTAATATATTTTTTTGGGGTGGGACGAATTTTATTAAGATATATAATATAGCAATCCAACATTAATGAGTTTTCTTTTATTTCCTATTATTAATTAATTTTTGGAAAAATTGTAGAGTTATTGTCCTTAATAGAAAAGGATTAGATGTGCTAATTAGGAAAAACAAGAATTTTTCCCTAAATAATCCTATATTAATTGGCGTTGTGCATCAATCATTCTTGTTCAAATTAAATTAAGCAGCCATGGTTATTTCCTATGACATGATAGAGAATATACTATTGAAACTGCCTGTAAAATCTCTAATTCGATTCAATTGCGTGTCAAAACAATGGCATTCTCTTCTCACCAGCCACCGTTTCGCTAGAGCCCAATTACAAAATCAAAATCTCACCAACCAAAATTATTCTCTTATCTTCAGGAAAAATGTATTCAGTCTAATATTTGAATCAATAACAAGAGTGGAAGCAGAGTCAGAGGCAGCGCTCACTTCAAAGCATCTCCAATTCCCTTTTTTTCTACCATTGAACATCAAGTGTTGCTGTGATGGTATTTTATGCATTGCATCACAATCTGATAATACCGTGGCATTGTGGAATCCTTGTACTAATCACCACAAAATATTACCATCAGTTCCTCATAATTGTACAATTCAGTGTTTTGGGTATAATTGTTATAAACAAACTACTTGGGAAGCTTTTGGATTTGGGTATGATTCATCAATTAATGATTATAAGGTTGTAACGATTCAACCCAATTCCAGTGATCCAAGCTCTCCATCACTAGTTTATGTGTTGACATTAAAATCTAATTTCTGGAGAAAGGTTCACAGTAACTTTCCTTACATTGTTCTTAACAAGAACAAAGACGAGCCAACAATTTCGACAATAGATGGGGGTTTGTATTGGAATGTGGCTTATACAAGTGAACCTAAAATTGCAATAATTCGGTTTGATTTAGCCGAGGAGACATTTAGGGAAGTACCACCACCACCAAGCAGTGGAGTTTATGATTATATGAAGTTTGGGGTTTTAGAAGGTTGTCTCTCTACAATTAGACCTAACCAAACCAACAATTGTTTTGACATTTGGGTAATGAAAGAACAAAATTGGATTATTTTGTTTAGAATTCCATTGAGTAATTATAATATAGCTGGTGATATTCAACCTTTGATTCCACTCTATTTTACCAAGGATGGTGGGCTTGTTATGCATGCTCCAATATTTAATGGAGGAGGAGACAAAGGACTTATATATGACCCAAGACATGGAACTTGCAAGCAATTTTATGTTTCTGGAATTCAAAATTGGTATGGAGTTAGGGTATATGCTGATAGTCTGGTTTCACCATTCAACTAAATTCATCAATTGTTAATTTGGGTTTCTACTTGAGATTAGTATTAGTATCAGAAAATTTTGACAATGGATTAGTTGCTTTTCTTCCTTGTTCTAATTCAAAATCTATTTATAGTCTATAGTTTTACAAGAATAATCTCCTTTTTTTGGTTATAGTATTAGTATTATACATTTTATAAAAAAGTTCAATTATAGTTGTTTTTCAAATATCCTGTTATGGCAAACTGTGAATTGTAATTAACCTTCTTTTCTGAATCTCTGAAATTTTGAAATATAGATTGTATAATACATAAAGTGATCATGCATCAATCATCATTGAATGAGTTATGTTTCACAATTGAATGTTCCTTCTTCTAAGAACAATCATCCACCAAAAATCCAAACAGCTACATAATACATACAAGTATATAATTTATGATCTTTACTGAAATCTGAATTATCAATCCCATAACAGATAGGAATTTGCTATTAGACTTTCTTAAATAGGTCTTTAGTAGAAAGAAAAACAACAGAGGGCCCTGATGGCTGATACTACACTATCTAGAACTAAAACTAATAAATTTGTACCATATGTTTTGGGGTCAATTTGGCAGCCAATTTCAATCATGTCATGGATTTCTTAAACTCTATCGGCCAATGGTTATGTTATCAGCTCCATTTAATTAGTGAAACTGATCCATTTTTGTTTATTGTGAATTGTTCTTCTGATAATTACTTGAAGTATGATAGTTGCATATTACCATGAATATGATAATGCTTTCAAAACTTCTGCACTTGGACTCTAGCATCAGAAAGCAAGCTATTTTCAATTTTCATCCATTAACCTGCATCTTTCTGATCCATATTTACACCAATTTCAATTTGGTTTCCATTTTCTTTTTCTGCTGTAACTAAGGGGAAAAAAAAAAACTTCAGCCAATACAATTGCAGCATGAGTAATTATCTCGCTTTTAAGTTTGGTTATTATTTTTTTCCTAGGTATAATTCATTTAAAAATTACCTTTTAATAATTCAGTTATAGGTGAAATTTCTTTTTTCTTTAAAAAAAAATACTGGAAGTTGGACTTTCGTTCATAACCTAATAAACGACAAATCATATAAAGCTAAACTTCTTTTGTAAAAGATGGACCAGATTCTCCTTGATGCGCTTGTATTATATATTTATATTAAATGAAGACTACTGGTCGTATGAGGTAAACGACTTGAATTCATAGGCTTTTGTCAGTGATCGCCTTGCCATTAATTCGGACTCTTGACCATTTTTAGGGAAACAGATCAAGCAATCCAACACTAATGGGGATTTACAATAGATACTCTAATCTCTATATATACAATAGATCAAGTACCTGCCCTGCCATCCATTAACAAGCACTACATCAAGTTTTATAAGCAGAGCCATATATGGCCATGAAGCAGGCTGCAAATAACTTCAAGAAGCGCAGTGCATCAAATGGAGAAATTGTTCAAGAATATCTCAAGGAAACTGATGAAATAATTCCAGATGATTTGAAGAAGAAGAAGCACAAGTTACGTGAAGAAATTAGTAACTTTCCAGATGATTTGTTAGAGATTATACCGTTGAAATTACTAGGGAAATCTCTGGTCCGATTCAAGTTGGTATCGAAACAATGGCATTCTCTTGTCACCAGCCACCGTTTCGCTACAGCATATCATAATCACTATCTCATCAACCACAATCAAAATTCTCTCATTATTCCTGACATCCCATTTGTGTCCATGATAGATTACAGCTCTTTGAAAACAGCTAAAGAACAAGAAGAAGAGGTGGTAGAGATAGTGTCAATGGATCTCGAGACTCCTCTCTGTCTCTGGTATCAATGCCAAAGTAAATGTCAGATGACAAGCTGCTGTGACGGTATATTATGCTTCTATAACTACAAGTCTGGTCTCTAGGCTTATGGAATCCACATATTAATGAGTGCAAAGAATTTCTACTTCCTAAGACATTTCAGGATGAAATTGCTTGGGTTTGATACCTCAATTGATGCCCTCTCACACATCTATGTATTACGTCTAAAATCAAATACATGGAGAAAGGTTTCCTATCCCATCGGATACTCTGAGTGGTGCAGTTGGGGTAACACTCTCTCTGCGCGGTGTGGAGAGGTAACACCTGCAGATCATAACGGGAATTTGTATTGTATTGGTTTGCTATAGGTGGTCTAGTTACATCTGGAGTTGCAATAATTTGCTTTAGTTTAGCTGGGGAGAAATTCAGGGAGGTGCCAATGCCTTCCGATATCAATATCAATCAATATGGGAAGAACAAATGTTGTTTGAAAGTAAAACACCTGCAAGGTTAGGGATTTTAGGGGGTTATCTGTGTTTAACAAGAGAAAACAGAACCAGAACCAGAACCAGAACCAGAAAATTTAGACATTTGGGTTTTGAAGGAGCAAACTTGGAGCAAGTTTGTGACAATCCCATCAAGATTTTACAAAGGGGTTTGTGGTTTGAGACCTTTGTGTTTGACCGAGGATGGTGAAGTTGTCATGTGTGGTAGAAGAGTGTACAAATATGATAACATGGGACTTACCTATAACCCAAAACAAGATACTTGCAAGAATTTTTTGATTCCCAGAATAATCAATTATAAAGGGCAGCCACAGCATCGAGTTATTGTGTCCTCGTACTCTTGTTTCACCCTCGAGCCTAGCTTGACAATGTCTATATATTCTGTACATTTGAAAGAATTCGAAGGGGATGGGAGTTCTTTTTTTTTTCTTTCTTTAATATTATATTTAGTCATCATTCAATGTAAGACAGACCCTTCGTATTATGCATTAAAAGAAAATAAAAGAATAATAAAGAAAAGAAACCTCCGCCTTCCTTCAAAGTGTAAAAGGAATGGAGAAACAAGTAATCAAAGAAAGTGCATTCAGGCGGTCTAAGATACAGTTCTAATCTCAACACAGCATTTTTACGGGGTCAAGAATTATTTTTCCCATCAGCATTGCTCTACAAACAACAGCGTGAATACACTGGTATTGTTTTAAACATTTTTCTAGGCACTATTATCCTATTTCTACATCAGATCATTCCCTGATGGTACAACATGCTTCTATAATAAATATAAAATACAAATACAAATACAAATTCATATTTAATTCCAAGGAAATTTTCAAGAATTCAAACACAATCAACATGAGGTGTGGTTTAGGATTTAATGTTGTAGGATAAAAAAAAATACATTACCAACTTCTTTCAGCAACTAAGCACAGAAAAAAAAAAAAAAAAAAAAAAAAAAAAAAAAAAAAAAAAAAGGTAGACATGATAGCACCTCACCTGGAAGCATAACATTATCAATGAAAATTAGCATCAATCACAAAAGGAAAAAAGTAAAATGATTATATGAGGTATTTTTGGGTAAGATAATTATCTGACACTGACAGTTTAATCACACAACCGTAACTAGTCATTTAAAAAATGCATCTATTTTTTTTTTGCCAAAGTAAAAAATGCATCTATATGGCATAAGAACACCCATATTATAATAACCAGAAACACTTTCTAGATCTAATACTTCTTGTATTCTTTGGACATAGGCAGAACTGAATGAAGGAGGAGGAAGGGGTGGGAAATCTTGCAATGTCTTCTTCAGAAATACAAGATAGAAACATACCATTTAAGAGCTACAACTCGCAAAGCTCCTAAGCACTAGTAATTAGCATTCTAAAGCATATGTTGGTACCTACAATAGAACAAAAGTAATATAAGCAACCAAAACACAATAACAAAGTACACTGAATATGGTGATTTTAAAAAGGGACGTGGGGATTAGGGAAGGGGAAGGGAGAGGGGGAGGGCTACCACTAATTGTGTAGCCCAAAGCCCAATGGGCCTAAGTGCTCCACATTTACAGCTTTGTTAAAAAAAATAAAAAAATAAAACTCAAGATCATCCAACAACATGTTTTATAGTCATTCACAAGCAAGTTCTAAACATTAAGGGCATCATCTGTAGATTCTGTTGCTATTACACCACATGCTGAGTCCATAAATTAGTGTCTAGTGTGTTATGTTATGTTCAATTAAGCCTACATGTATATTGGGTGTTGAATAATCCATAATACGTTATCCATAAAGTTTAGCATTCAAATGCCATAATAAATAAATAATGATTGCATAATGTTTTTTCCATGTTAAATGATTGTTTAGACCTTCAAAGTTTTCGTCAGGAAAGATGAGATATTAGTCACAGTGGATAACAGAAAAAGTTGGGTCATGGGCTATCAGCTTTATAACTCAAACTTTAAAATAGCCTAGAGCCATAATACAATAAAAAATGAATACCACTTTTATCTGCTAAATAAAAAACAAAAATAAAGGCAAAGTGAGAAAATAACCATACATTTGGCATTGGTTCTACTTCGAGCATGTGGTCGTCAAGAAAAGAAGATGTATAATTTGTACCATGAGAAGTATCATAATGCAGGATCCTAAGCTTCCCTTCCTGCATTTTATAGAATGCAACATTTAAAGTTCAAGATAGCAGCTAGAAAATCTTGACAACATCATTTTTAAACAGTTTGTATACCTTAGTCCCATACACAAGCCCACCTCCAACTGAGGGATGAAAGCATGCAACATTGACCTCATCTTCTGCACTAGGAAGAACCCGAACAAGTTCCATATCAGAAACTCGATATACCTGACAAAAAAAAAAAAACTGAGTAAATAAAAAACAGAAATAGACATTTAAAAACAAATTTTTTATTTACAATATTTTTCATGAACAGGTAAAAAAACCATCAACAATATAGTAATGAAACATGAAATGAATCCACTTTTATTTGAAACAAATGCCACTTTTTTCATTCCTTTTATCTGGTTTTTTTTTTTACTGTGTTGCTGTTTTCCCAATACTCAACATCCTATTTTACTATTTCTGCGTTTGTGCACAATGTAAGACCATGGCAATATGTTATTCCTTCAAAATATATATATATATATATATATATATATATATATATATATATATGCAACACATTTGAATTTAGAAGCATTTAGATGATGCATGAAACTGGGTGTCATGGGGTTGAACATAGCCCAAGCGTGCTACAAGTTTTTTAACAAACCTTCTTTTCTCCCTCTTCTCACTTTGATTACTTTTTACCATCTAATATAAACTATCATATTATGAATTTGATCTATAATTTTGCCACACTATCAATGCAATTGCGATACTTTGTTATAAAATAAGCTGAAGAATGAAAAGCTTCATCTACATAGTTTCAAAGTCTATGGTACTAGTCTAAGGATACAATCATAGAAATAAGAAAAATAACATTAACAGTGCACCTTTTTCTAGGAAAGAAATATTCACAAAGTACACAAACAAGATTATTAATATAACGGAGACAAAAATGAATTAATACCTCAAGAATAGTGTAAATAGGCACTGTTGCCGCCCTGTCAATGACAACACTTTTAAGTAGCGAACTATGGCGACGACCATAGGCAAGTAGCAAGTGCTCCGACGTGGGGGAGAACTACAAATACAAAAACATATTTATTAAAGCAAATGAAGTATGACAATTAGGCTTTATATTTATGTTATGTCACTTCAAGCATGCACGAACCCATTGCCGCTTTCATGTCCGAATTAACATATTCATACTCAATTAAATATAACATGTCATGAGCTTAGCTCCATTCATACTCCACAAATATAATTGTTATAAAGGGGAGCTGCGCGTGCATAAGAATTCCTGACACTTCAGGATCAATAATACCATAAAAACTGATCTCTATCCAGACTTTACATATCAATATGAATCAAGCTGATGCTGAAACTAATTGACTGCTATGCAAGAAAGAACTATTGAGTTCAGAGTGGTATAGCAATTGTGTTTCCTAGAAACCATGGTTTCTAGGCCACTAGTCACTAGAAAAAGGAGTGGAAATGAGGCATGTAAGACCATGAAAAATGAAGGGAAAGACCACTTGAGAAGTAAGGCTAAACAGGGCAGAATCGTTTCAAGAGTTCCCCATTCATATTTTTGTTTTGTTCCGTCTCTCCCCTAACCCCACAAATTTGGTAAGAAAAAACCATTCCTATGTTCATTATTGGTACAGTGGTTTTAGTTTTCATATCATAACTGTTTGTTGTATCAATGTTCTAAAAGATAACGTGTTAACTAATATTAGGAACAGGACAATACAGTCTCGCTTTGCCCTAATGTAACCATGTCAGATAAGGATAATCAGAGACAAGTTCATAAAACCCAAGTCCGAGTAACAAAGAATTAAAAAAAAATAAGTGGAAAAGAATATGATAATTATGAATCCTCTACAACACAATGCACCCAATGAAGGAGCATCAGCCAGTTACACAATATTGTTGGTATGAAATTCAATCAACATTTTGATGGCTTTTGCATCCATCAGATATTATGTCATAGTGCTATAACTATATAGTTATTTTTATCACACAATTCCATAAAACATCTAAAATTTTTAAGACAAAAACAACGATAAGTGCATATAGATAGACTGATGGAGAGAGAGAGAACCATGGATCTTAGTATCTTACATGTTATTTTAGCATCCTAATCTTAACGAAGGGCTGATCATAAAAAAGAAACTGACCTGAATCGAAGTTAAACAGTGAGCAGCTCTTATTGCCCGTGATGCAAGCACCACACCAAATCTAGATTTACAAAACATTCAATTAGAATAAAACAAAGAAATATATATATATATATATATATATATGAGCACAGAACTCAAAATTGTGAAATGCTTTTAAGTATTACGTTGCCTCCTCGAGGGAATATATCCGAAGCTCATACATAACTTGATGGGCTGAAATTGGATGTCGTGTTGGGGATGTTGCAGTCCCTGCATTATCATGGAGGACCTGGCCTTGTAAGCCAGTATCAGCTTCAAGATGAGGTAGCAGGCATGCAACACATGCTGCTAAAAATCTTCCACAAGGTGAAAAATGGGCACCCATTTCACTGCAAGCATATTCTAACATGTAATAATTCAGAAAGATGCAGCTTGTGATACCACCACATTTGAGTATAATAAAACAATAAGAAGAAATCAGAGAAGCTCAAAAATATCCTTAGAAGGTAATTGTTTTGATCTTGACATATTGCTTCTTCATGTGACATCAAGTTTAGAGAATGAAACCAGAAACCCTGAATCATATACCTAGCAACTAAGGATAAGCCAATAGCAATTTAAAAAGTTTAAATTGCACATTGCAAAGAATTTAACAGAAGAGAATGGTTACCTGCAAAGTACAGCATGCGGTATAGTTAACCGACATAGCTCTGCATCAAGAGGGGCAAAGGGATTTTTTACATCATATGGCCAAATTCTTAACTTGACAGTGCAAGGCAACTCTCCAGCAGCAGCCGCAGCCAAAGAGGTAGCAAGCTCAGATTGAATTCTGCTAGCAACAGGAAGGTTATCATTTTCATTACGTGGCATGCTATCAAAAGCAGAACTTTCACCAGACCAAGCTGCAGATATTGTTTGGGATCGTGAAGATCGATAACGCAGACCAGATCTCCCATTGCCCCTAGATTGGCCGATACTGATTGGCATTACAGGGGAGGACACCTGATTTTCTGTTTCACCAAATGCTCTTGAATTTTCATGGCCCAAACCATTAAGTGAGCCCATTGTGTGGCGCCCTGCTTGGCTCTGGCCAACTAACCACCCATGCAAGAAAGGAACTTCCCAGTACAGCTGTTCACCAAAGGGGAAGATGTGATTATTTCTCTCTACAGGCTGCACTTCAGCAGTCTCAGCAGTATCCATTGCAAATTGAGGAGCATCATTATCCATGTCACCAATGAAAGAATCAGTCCGTGATTCTTCTGGCACAGAAGATGAGCCACTTGGTTCAATAGGAGATAACAGAAGTTCATACTGCCCTGATGGAGTTGAATATGTCATGAGCCGCACAGAAGTGGAAGGATCAAGTCTTTGTTGCACACGATTTGCACCAACATCTCCATCAGTTTGCTGCACAGGTATTCTACCAACATCTCTAGCAAATGAAGGCCATATCAGAAAGGGCAAGGACATCAAAGGTAGGTCATCCCCTAAACTAAGGCGGCCACCAGGATGAGCATCTGCCAAATATACAGTAGGAGGAGGATAGTGCAAGTACCCCGGAGAAGTTGCAAGTGTCATTGAGGATTCAGATGAATCAAGGTCATTTACCTACAACCAGTGAAATATCAGATATACGACATTGTAAACTATGCAAATCATACTTAGCAAAAAATATTACATATGCAACATGGCAAAACAAAGCCAATTTAATATGATTCAACAAAGAGATTTCACCTCTGCTGTTAAGAGAAATGGAGCACCATGTGGGTGAAAATGCACAGCACGAAGTGAACGGCGTGTCTTCAGCACAATGGCTGGTGAGGATGTCTCCCCTCTCTCATCATATTGCCATATATATAGCTAGCACAGAAAATTCCAATCTAAGTCCATCAGAAGGCAAGTGAATAAAAAATTGACAAAATAATTTTAAGATAATCCTCACCTTGTGACCAGAAGCTACAGCAAGAAGCTCCCCATGAGCATGAAAAGCAATAGAAGCAATTGGACGGTCTGCATAGTGAAAAAATGAACCCAATAAATCATGTAGACTATAGAACATTAACAATAAAGTTTACAGGACAACAAGTAAAGATATTCAGAGAAGTGATTACAGAAGTCACGAGATCCTATACACTCTGTGGTACTAGCATTCCATAAACGAACTTCATGATCCAAACTTCCACTTGCTAGTATTTCTGGACACAAAGGATGAAATCTAACCTGCAAAATCCCTCTACAACATAAAATGGAAAGGAATACCTCAACATAAAGGGTACATCCAAAGACAAGATTCAGGCAATAAACAGCAAATTCATTGAAAACAATTCAAGCTAGATATTGGAACGGGTCATATACAAAAGGTGGTGGTATGAGAACCATATATGAACAAATGCACACTTATTAAGCCAAGGATAATACTGAATCATAAGTCTTAGGGAGCAATAACAGACTTTGCAAACAAGTAAATCCAAATTTTCAACTAACATGATAATAGGTCTTCATGATATTATCATATAGCATCTCTGGGAGGAAAGGGGGGGACTGGGGAGGGGCAAAACCTTGGGATAGTGAAGCAGTCCTATGCATTACCTTTCATAAGAAAACTAATGTACAATTTCCATGCATTAGCTTTCAGAAGAAAACTAACAAAATCCTCTAATTCAAAAAACTGTCACAACTCTGGTATGGAACCTTTATGGTTTTCTGGGTAATATTTGAGAATTCTATGAAAACTAATGGGACAAAAAGTTCCACATAAAAAAATGATGTCCAACTGCAGTAACAATTTCAACCTATAATAATATGTAATCTGTCTATTTTATCAGCCAATAGCACCTCACAGAAGAAGTAAGAAGAACGATAACATAAACTTTAAGACAATCATTCTGCTTCATACAAGCCAAAAGAGTGAAGCACCTCCTAGCAAAAAGCAATCAGCCAGCACAAAGAGATTAATGAAATTTGAGCACTATAATAATTGCACAGTAAAAACATGATTGCTAAAAGAACTTAGCTTTCTTCTCTAGCCAAATACTCCAATTATTGGAACCTAACAACTCCATAGTCTTTGCACCTCCTTTCCTCTTCAAAAACCCCCAAAATTTGGTTACAATATAATCATTCAATCCTCGTTCCAACTAGCAATCGTCTTCTTGGAATGACCTCAACTTGAAGCCCAATAGCATCTCAATGCTCACATGCAATTTGATACCATTGGATATAATAAACAACATTCCCATTGGCGCCACCTCTAAAAAGAATATTCATTTGTCATTTTATTTTGACTCTTGTTCCTACTCATGACAATACATTACATGTTTGCCTAAAGCTATTTTCACTAACAGCTTTCAAAACTCCTAAACATTCTATGTGCAATTTTATAACTCAATTCATCCTCATTACATATTTTTCTTTTAACTTTCTTTTAATTTAGATCCTGAATTTCCAGATTACTATGTCTTTTCCCCCTTGTTCTTGCATGTTGTTTCATTTTTCCATCTCTCTCTATATTCTTGCATGTTGCATGCAACCAATGAATGGAAAAAAAGTATTAGAATTTAGAATAGAAACCACACTTCACAAAAAGACATCTGTGGCAATCAAAGGCTCATGCGCAATAACAGCTTGATAAAAAATGAAATTATTGCAGGATACAAGATAATTGAAATCTATCAATAAGATAATACGTATTACGGTACCATCAACTAAGACAATGACATTCAAAAATCTAAGAAGCACACCAATGACTGGAGTGGGACAGGCATGTTAATAGAACATTGCTATAGAAAAACTTCCAAATCACAACATGCAACACAAATGTTTCAAGCATGTTTAGTATATTGCAAACGGAATGGAAATAAAATACAGCTATGATTAAGAATGTGAAGTTTCTTTTAAAATCTGTTAGCTTAACACCAAGTAAAACAAATGCAAAAACTGTCTAATTCATAGTAGGTTTTCTAATACAAAGAACATAGTCACAACAGGCAATAAAATCTGGGATTTGAAAAACAATAGAATAACATGGAAAAGTGCATGTAATACTACTTACCACCCAAGGTGTCCTCCGATGACCACTCAAGATCTGTAAGCATTTCCCAGTTTGGCAATCAATAATCTTTACCGTATGGTCTCCACTACATAAAAACACACGAAATGCAGTTTGATAGTTAAAATTCATGTTTACCTGAAAAATGAAGACAAAACATAACCATAAAAAGGTACTCACTGTGTAGACGCAAGGGTCTTCCCATCAGAACTGAAGGCTGCCGCTATGGTTGACCTCGGAGGAGGCAACAACGGACAATATTTGGCCGATAAGTGCATCAATGATTCTGCCTCCACCCTAATTAAGAACAAATGAAATTCAGAATGTTTACAAAAAGAAAAACTGCGACAATAGCGCTATAAATATCCCACCAAATTACCATGAAATAAGGGTCTGCCTGGCATCTCGAGCTGATTCAGACCTTAGCTCAAGAGAATCAAGACGCTGATCGGAGAATTCCCCCCACAACCTTTTCGACGCATGCTTCGTTCGAGGACAAACCTCTCTTCGTGCTAGCAATCGAAACACATTGTTACCACTGCCAAATCAATTATCGAATTATCAGAAGCAAAATCAATTATCACCGTATAAGAAACAATTCAAATTGTAATTTGAATCACACGCAAACAATAGACACAACGAAGAGAGGAATTAATTAGAAACTAATAAAAAGGATGTGGAATTTGATTCAAATTTAGAGATTTAGAGAGGGAAGACCTGTGACGGCGGGAAGAGGGAGGCTGAGAAGGCATGCGAGGATGCGAGGTGGAGGTTGATGGGGCGTTAGCATCATCTGCCCAAAACGATCCCCTCATTTTGGGAACATAACCGTTAACATGCTTCGTAACTTTCCGTCATTTTCCCGAGAAAATATAGGTGCACGGGAAAGAGACTGTGTTTTCCAAGAAAATTCAATAATAGGCAACTCTGAGACCAGAGAAGAGAGAGCGCTTCCGTAAGGCGGGGACACGCAATTTATGTGTTTGTGAATTTGTTTTCTTTTCTTTCTTTTTTTTTATGAACAATAAATTTTTTTCTTTTAAAATATATGAATTAAGAAAAATAAATAAAATATTTGATTTTTTATAAAAAAAAAATACAAATAAATCATTTTTATATTTTTATGTATTATATAAATTGTGTTTATTGTATTGCAAGCATATAATAAAATTTCTATTTTAACATTAATATTTTTAATATTACTATTATATATATATAAATACATACTGGAAATAATATAACTAATTTTTAATTTTATATACATTCATAATTTTTTATTTGTAATTATCAATTTTCTATGGTTTGTGTATATTTAAAATTTTTAAAATATTTATCAATTATTTGTGGTTTTTAATTATTTATTACTATCTTCTTAATTATTTTGAAGTTTGATTTATTTTTTTTAAGTTTAATAATCAACAAATTATAAACATTTGTATGTTTTGTAAATTTTATTTTTAATTTAGTTATAATTATACCTACTTCTTTAAATTCAAACAATAAATATTTTTATTTTTATTAATAAGTGAAAAAAATTTCATTTCAAATCAAATTAAACAGGATCTATCATTTAGAAATTTCATCTAATTTTTGGTGTAGATTTTTTCTTGTAGGAAAGTTTAAAAAAAATTATAATTTATCTAACAAATCTCACCATGGGCCATAGTCTAAGATTTTTTTTTTTTTTAGAATGAACATAGTCTAAGAATCTCTCCATAGCTCCATTTGTTTCCCCAAAAATATTTTCTATATTTTTAAAATTACAAATATTTTATTAATCAATGAAAAATTAAGTATTTTTTAAGAAAAATAACTTCTTTTTTTTTAAATGAAAAATCACTTTTCGAATTTTGACAAACTCATTATAATGAAAATATATATATATAAATACAAATTTATTAATCCGCCGATAATCGATATTTACTACCGGCGATCACTGATGACCACTAGCGACCAACGACAATCACAGTCGGTTGTCAGTGACCACCAAATTTATAATTTTTATATATTTTTTTCATACTTAATAATAAAATTTTAAAAATACGAAATTGTTATAAGTTTAAATATTTTTATAATTTTATAAATTGAAATTTTTAATATTTTTTAAATAAATTTTAATATTATAACCAAACAATAAAAAAATAGTTTTTGAAAAAATATTTTTTCAGAAAATATTTTCTTTAAAAAATATTTTTCAAAAATAAATTATTTTCTGCAAAATCAAACAAAACTTTTCTAAATTAGCTATTTTATTATTCAGTTGTTGACCAATCCAGCCAAACTAATTTTTTGGGCTTGAACAGCTAAACTAAAAGCCTAGTGGATGAGATAGTTATGTGGTAAAATTGAAAATTAAATTTTAAAAATTTACAAGATGAATTTTTTATTTTGAAAAAGTTTTAATTTGCATGACTGTTCCCAGCTCAACTTCAAAGTTAAAAAGAAATTGATTTATCATTTAATAAAACTTCAAATTAATTAGAACTTTTAATGATATATAAATAATGGTCATCAAATAATTAAAATTTTAATTTCTTTATTCTCTACTCTCCCTTTCTTAAACTCAACCTAACAAGGCAAAAGCATCCCTTATTGTTAGTTTTTTTATCTCACATAAACCACAACAAAAAACACAAACAAACACAACAAAATAAAGTATGAAAGAACAACAAAACAGAGATTTTCTTTCTATTCTTTTTCTTTATTTTCTACAAATTTTCTTACACTTTCTCACTCTCTCTTACTTTTTTCTCACTCTCTCTCTATCTCACTTCATTTGTTCCTGCAGCCAACAACGTTTTTATAGGCAAAAGATACATTTTTTTACTCAATTAACACATTACCTAACACAAGACACATTTCTATAAATCTTGCTACAAACAATGACAACCATTCTTTTATGATTTTATTTTGATTTTAAGCAAAAAACTCAGCAACTCCAATACTTCTCCTTGATGAGATTTCTGCTATAATTGGAGGGCTTCAAACCAACTTTAATCTCCTCCTTAACACAAATTCTTCTCCATAAGAATTTTCTAATTTTATAACAAATTTGCAGCATCTTCAACCATAACAACAAAAACAACACAACAACAAACAACATTCAACTATAATAACAATAACAAATTTTCACTTTACATTTTTTGGACATGCTGAGGTCCCTTCAAAGAGATTTTCAGTAGTTTATGGACATGCACAAGTCCCTTCTTATTTTTAGTTTATGGACATGAAATGGTTCATTCTCACAGTAGTTTTTGGACTTGCTTTGGTCCCTCAAACAAGTTTTTTTCAATTTTTGAACATCTAGGCCCTTAATCAGCAAATATTATGCAGTTTTACGACATGCCGGTCTCTTCCACGACTTCAAATTTCTGCAATTTAAGGACTTACTTAGGTCTCTTCCACGACTTCAAATTTATGCAATTTAAGGACTTACTTAGGTCTCTTCATCGTCTTCAAATTTTCTGTAGTTTAAAGACTTGTTTATGTCCCTTCTAAGTTGTTTCAGTTTAGAGACATGTAGGTCTTTCAACAAATTTTAATTTTTGGACTTGAAGGTCCTTCAACTACCCACTATCAATATATTCTCACCCTTGAAAATGCTGGAATTTGCAGAAAAACAAACACTAACCAAAGACATCAAAAACTTGATATTTTCACTAAAAAAATACACTCATTTTTCATTCACCACAAGCCCTCTAAGACTATTAATGCTCTGATACTATTGTTGATTTTCTTGTCTCACATAAACCACAACAAAAAACACATAAACAAACACAGCAAAACAAAGTATGAAAGAACAACAAAACATAAATTTTCTTTCTCTTCTTTTTCTTCATTTTTTACAAATTTTCTTACACTTTATCGCTCTCTCCTACTCTTTTCTCACTCTCTCTATCTCACTTCATTTGTTCCAGCAGCCAACAACCTTTTTACAAGCCAAAGATACATTTTGTTTACTCAACTAACACATTACCTAACACAAGACACATTCCTACAAACCTTACTACAAACAAATACAACAATTCTTTTATGATTTTGCTTTGATTTTAAGCAAAAATCTCAGCAATTCCAATACTTATTACATATGTTTTTAGATGTAATAAGTAACTAAATAGTTATTAAGCCTATGGAGAATAACATGACAGAAAATTCAGGGGATGACTCATAAATGGATTGGATTGGCGACCATCATTGGTAGTGATGAAGCCAAGGTTCATAATTAAGGGAACAAAATGCAATGAATTTACACACTAAAAAACATTATGCAATAAAATTTTGAGATAAATAAACTAATTAAATATCTAAGTACTTCAAAAAAATAACATTAATAAACGTCATTTAATAAAAAAAAAATTTACAATTGCTCTTTATGATTTTTTATGCCTTGATAGCGACACATAATAACTTTATTATCAATAGCATTAAATATATCCTTTTCAATATATGTGATCAAACAATTAGACATCCATTAATATCTCATCATGTTACATAATCGATTCTTCACAAATTTCATAGCAGAAAATATTCTCTCAACTGTGGCGATTGCAACTAGTAGAACAAGGGTTAGAGTTATAAGACTATAAACTAATGATACAAAATATACTTTCTTGTCTTCACCATTTTTTCAGCAAGATTACCAATTTTTGTGATATTCAAGAACTCACAACTATGCTTTATATCAATAATATATGTTTCTAACTGATTTTCAAGAGTAATGAGTTGGATGCTAGAAAGATCATTCAAATAAAATTGAGCAACACGAAGCAACTTATCTTTATCATAAGCAGAGAATGAATCAATTGGGCTCAAGCATGCAAAATATAAAAGCAACTATGTATTCACTTCATTAAATTGATTATTAAGACCTTAAAACTGCAAATTTATAACTGCACAAATAATAATACATATTTGTCACTTTTTCAATGTTGCATCTATACCATCCCCGAGCAATATACATATCATCCATATTAAGAACTTGGACTTTGTGGTTATTACAAAACAAAGACACCTTATCCAACAAAGATTTCCATCAATTGTCTCACATTAATTGCAAGTGTTGCTTAGCTATCTTAATCAAGGTCATAGCATTCACAATATCTTGATCTTTTCTTTACAACGCTTGTGATAATTCATAAGTGATTCCTAATATGCATTTCATCAAATGAAGGCAAAATGCAATATCAAAAGATTGGAATTAATACAATAAAGTGCAGCTTCAACTTTTTGTTCAGACTTTCCATTTTCCATTATAAATTCAAGAACATCAACTATAGAAGAAAACATCTTAATCAAGTTAATCAAAGTATTATAATGTGAATCCCATCGTGTCTCTCTAGTCCGTTTAAGAGTAGACTTTTGATTTTTCCCTTGCCCACTTTCAATGGCCTTTAAAACTTTAATAGCTTGAGACTCTAAAAGCATATCATGGCGCTTACAATACCCTACAACAACATTTACAACACTTGAAACTAAACTGAAGAGCAAGGCAATATGGATATGTGATTTTTTGCAACAGCTACAAGTGCCAATTGAAGTTGATCATGTGCAAAGTAATGAATGTAAAAAGCACTTTCATTCTCCTTTAAAATTAAAGCTTTAAGACCATTAAACTCACCTTGCATATTGCTTGCCCCATCACAGCCTTGACCCCGTAGTCTTGATATGCTTAGGTTGTGCTTGGCAAATATTGCTTCAATTGATGCCTTAGTGTCTCCAACATGCACAATACCTAAAAAGACGTTCAATTACTTTGCCTTGCTTGTTCACATAGTGTATAACGATTGTCATTTGTTTTTTAGTTGATACATTACAAGCTTCATCTACCAAAATAGAGAATAAAGCATTCTCAAAATCTTGAATGATGCTATTGGTGGTTTCAATTGTAAGAACAATTCTTATATAACAACCTAATCTAACAATTATAAACATTTGTATGTTTCTAAAATTTTACTTTAATTTTTTTTTAAATTTAGATATAATTATATCTACTTCTTTAAATTCAAACAATAAAAATTAATATTTTTATTAATAAGTGAAAAAAAAAATCCTCTCTTCATCTCTCTCCAACACATCTACCTCCTCTTTTTCACTCCACAAATCCACATCAATACAATGCCAATTAATTGATAAGTGAAAATATATACACCAATGTGTTATTTTAATTTTCATCTAATTTTTAGTGTAGATTTTTTATTGTGAAAAAGTTTAAAAAATTAATAATTTATCAAGCAAACCTCATCGTGGACCATAGTTTAAGAATTTTTACATGCGCAATTGATCTAAGGCTATGTTTGGTTCATATAATTTATAGCTATTATGTAAAAATTAATTATTTCTTACTTTGATTCAAATTTTAAACAAAAAATACCAATTTCATAAAATAACAATTCTACAATTTTTATGGAATACATATTTTACAAAAAAAAAAAAAAATTAAAGAATTTGTATTCTTTAAACTATATAATAAAGTATTTTCATGTTTAATCTTAAAAAATTGTTGGCAAATATAAGCTTACCACTATTACCCTCTTTTTTTTTTTTTTTTTTTTTTTTTCAGATTTTCATATATATATATATATATATATATATATATATATATATATATATATATATATATATATATATATATATATATATATACTG
>CATKHJ011018920.1:0-18335 GCA_949750685.1 Vernicia montana
GAAGGAGGTCTGTTTTAGTTTGAACCTTTTATCATGTTTCAGTTCATTGATTAAAGATTGGTTGGATTGATTTTAATCAAGTTGATTACCAAGTTGTTTAATTAGATCAGTTTTAATTAACAAACAAAAGTGCATCAATTCAATTGAAACAAGTTAATTAATTCAGATTTTAATCAACATGCCTTTAAAGTGATTAACTAAAGAAAAGAAAGGGATTAAGGAAAAGGGATCATATTAAAGAAAAGAGGAAAATAATAACTAAACTATAATAAAAGAACTAAAAGAAAGGGAAATAAAGAAAAGGGAACATGCAAAGGGGAATAAAGCAATAACAGCAAAGCAATAAAAGAAACTAAACTAAAAGAAAACTAAAAATAAACAAAAACAGCAAAGAAGCAAAACAAACTTCAAAACAAATAAAATAAATAAATGAAAAAGGAAGAAAATAAATATCTTTTGATGACGATGCTTGGGGACGTATGGACGGAGCGGGCGACCGGATCGCAATTCCACCTTGACTTGACTTGGTGGAACCGGAGCCTCCTAATGGCTACTAGGACGGCGTCTTTGGAACTTCCTCGAAGTGACTTGAGGAAATGAACCACGAACAACCATCCAAAAGCAAATTTTAAACTAAAAGGCAATTCTTTCGAACCAAGCCTTTAGAAAATGCTAGCTTTTAATCAATTTGGTTTGATTTTAGCTAGTCAAGCATGTTGCATTGTGTTAAAATGAGTTGGGAGGGGGGGGGGGGGGGGGGGTAGTTTATATAGGAATAGCAGCTAGGGAAGTTTTTATCTTTTTCCAATGTGGGATTTGGCATTATGAAGCTCGAAACCTCACACATGCCTTCTGGGACCGCACATGGGCCATTCTGGACCGCACAGAAGAAGACGAACCACACAGAGCAAAGGGAACCGCACAGCCCTGTTTTGGGACCGCACAGGGCATGTGTGGTCCTCTAGGTTAGACAGGGCCGGTTCGTCTGATTTTTCGACCCTTTCTTGCCCATTTCAGCTTCCGAGGCTTAATCGCATGTCCGAGGGTTCAGACGGTGAGAAATTCAGGGTTCACAATAGGGCTGTGAAAATCCATGTAATTATTGAAAGAATTGCAATTATTAAGAAAATTTGAGCATATCTGAAACTCACTATGAATGGATTGGAGTTAGAGCCAGAAAGGGATGCAAAATGGTGAAGAAGATGGTTAGATTAGTGAAAAATCCGTTCGCTGAAGGATTATTTAATATGATATATGTATTCTCTAAAAGAGAGATTTGGATCATAAAAAGGATGGATGTCACATAAAATGGAGATGTATTGCAAATTGTGACAAGACGTATAAAATTTTATACGTAATAAAGATATAAATGCCCTCCCGACAAAGAAAATGTACTAAAGTTGAAGCATCTCATCATAATGAAAGTATAGTCCAAGATGCTACTCCGAATGTTGTGACCATATGTGATCATTTATATATTGTTCTTATTGAGGCAACACACTCCCGATAATGGAAAGAACAAGGTTTAGCTATAAATATAAAGACTATAAAGTAAGAGATTTGCAAGTTAAAACAAAAGTTGAATAAGATGAGGCAATTGAATAAATAGATATATCTTCCCTTATTATTGAAAAAAATAATTTCAATGCCAAGAAATAATATAGATAATAGAATGAATTGAGCTAGATAATATTATTAACTGAGTAAGTTAATCTTCATGACTTTCAAATAATTAGAAGTCTTAACAATCTAAGAAGAACAAATAAGAGGAGAATTTTAAGAATTTCAAAGAAAAATGAATAAGCTTGAACAGAGATTACTTGGCATGAATGCCAAAGCGAATCCACCATTATATTTATAACTAAAGAAAAAAAATGATTTTAAGGAAATATAGATAATAAAGACCTTTTAATGTCACTGTGAAGGAGGTCGATTCCATAGTAATCGCTCCTATTGTGAAGGAGAATGGTGCCTTAGTGATCACTCCTATCATAAATAAGGTCGATTCCTTAAGTGATCGCTTCTGTGACATGATAGTAATGATGAATTAGAGAGACCGATAAAGAACAAATGAAAAGAATAATTCGAGAGTCTCCAATGTGAGTTGAAACGTTTAATTTAATTGACTGATAGGAGTATTGACAAAAAAAAAATTGATAATAACAGATTAAATCTATGAAAATGATATAAAGTGAATCAAGGATAGACAAATTCGCATAAAGGTGTTAAAAGAATAACTGAGAACATGAAAGTTTATAGTATGTGTGATTGTTAAAGAGCGATAAGGAAGTTAAAGTTGTATGAGATTTTCTTAGAAGGAATCACATTATATAATTGTGAAAAGTCTCAAGTGATCTGAATAATTAAGAAGGATATTTGATGAAATCCTATATGTTCAAAGTTTCTTAAAAAGTACATAAAAGGGACTATTGTATTCAGTGAATAAGACTAACTCATGCACAAGATGATTTCTTTATTATGACAATTAAACTGAAATTTATTATAATGAAGAAAACTAACTAAGCAGAGAACTTCGCTTATGAATAAGCAAACCAATTAAAAGAGGATAGAAAAGAGTAATCAACTCATAAGATTCAAGGAAAGAAAAGAAGATGTAAAGAAAAATAATAGTGTCAATATCTAAAGAAGTAAGTACCACCAACGATACTGGTATAAAGTTCTATCAGTAAGATAAAGTAAATGAAATTAAAATATAAGCAAGAAGTGATTGAATAGAATCATAAATAGGATAATGTAGGAAAAGAAAATCAAGTAGTAGAGATAAATTGATATAATGGAAAACAGTGATTCTTAAGTGAGATGAATATTTAATGTATTTAAATGACGATAAGGGTGATTCGCAAGAAAATTCATTAAGTACGTAGCTTATTGATATCCTATAGTACGATTGACTATGTAGGACTGGTAAATTATAACTGGGTTTGGATAAACCAAATTGTAAAAGTAAAGGAATAAATTGTAAAATACATAATGATAGTATCATTCAAATTGGTAAATACAGTAAAGATTATTGATGATAAGACTGTGACCAGTAAAGATGGAAATATACCTTGATAAGTAGGTACATGTCTAAACGAATATCTGAATCTTAAGCATAAAGAGAATATCTTTCAATAAAATCATAATAATAATATAAAGACAATGATGATTTTTTTAAATCGAGATAGATCTAACTAGATAAAAACATATATAAGTATACAATAAAATGAGATATGGAATAGTTTATTATCGAAAGACTAAAGGAACATTCTAGAAGATATTACAATTGGAATTTATATTGATAAGTAAGACGAGGAGCAGATACTCATTGATGAACAAAATAACTAAGTAAACCTATAAGGGACGAAGTTTATTACATAATAAAAAAAAATCATGTATTTAGAAAGATCTCTCCTATAAAAGATGTCATAAGCATCAACATGAAAGTAGATTGTTTCTTCGGTATAAAAGACCCTTTGAAATATTTGACAAATAAGGGAAAAATCTTCCAAAATGACTTGCTCTTAACATTTGCACATGTTTAACATGTGTTTCACATGCAAATAACCATAAAGTACGTGTTAGATCTCTCACATGTATTACAACCTCAAACTGTTAATATAGACAAAGATCTTTCTTATGAAGAAATTCCAGAAGCTATCCTAGATCAACAAATGAAGAAGTTACATAATAGAGATATTCCAATGGTAAAGATATAGTAGTGAAACCACAATGTGGAGGAGTGTACATGGAAAAGTAAGGCCACTATGAAACAAAAGTATCCTCAATCATTTAAGACATGACGGGAAAATTTTCTAAATTCGAGGATGAATTTTTTAAAGGGGGGTCGAGTGTAATAACCTAGATAGAGCATAGAATTTAACAGATTAAAATTAAGGTACCTTGTTGAACTTAGAGGATCTAAAGTACTAATTAAGTTAGTAATTATTTTTTTATGATAATTTTCAAATGTGCAATGTATTAAATTGAGGGTTAACCATGAGTAAAGGAAGGAGACATATAGTACTAATTGTTATTGTTATGATTAGAGAATTCATGCATAAGGAAAATGAAAGTTGTAATTTATCAATCATGTATTATGTGTAGTAAATATAGTAGCTTTAAAGCATGGAAATGTTGGGTTAACATTTCAATTAAAGGGTCGGCCATATGGTATACATAATAGGAAAATTATATTGTTAAGTTACAATTTATATGAAAGATGATAGAAATTTAAGGTGGACCCCACATAAGTCAAAATTTTGACATAAATTAACAATTTCTAAAATAAAAATAAAAATTTCTTCTATCAAATAAATTAGATAATTATCTACATATTTGGTAAAAATTAAAAATTCAATAATGTAATTAAAATTACAGCCATTGTATCAAAGTAAGCAAATCCTCACCATCCATTTGTGATGATAAGGATATAAATCTAGAATTTCCTTCTTTCTTTCTCATTTCTTATCATCTAACTAAAAAAAATTGAAGACAACTCTCACTATACACTCCACTAACCGGCCACCATCCAATTCTCATCAATAATTCAAGAAAATTTAAGGTAAACACTAAAACCAAGCTTGAATTTTACTTGTAGTATGATTAGGAGTGTGTTGGTTGTTGGTTTGCAATTTTTCTTCTCTTCTTTGATGATGTTTCGGCCTATGGAGTATGGTGGGGGAAAGAAGTTTTGTTTGTCTAAATTAAATGGTAATTGAGATGATGGAGAGTAGGATATAAGTTTAATTGGATGGAAAGTGAAAGAAATCAACAAAAATGGAACTAGAGTTTTGTATTAAGAATTATATGAAATTAAATCACTTAAAGAGTTGAAACTTGTGACTTCTATTTGGACTAGTTAGATTCCTAATTTAACCAAAGTCAAAACATAAAAGTTGTAGGTATACCTCTCATGTATACTTCAGTAAAAGGAATTTATAAGATTTTATTTGTACAAAGAGATATCTATCTTGAACTGAAACTGACCCGGATTGATGACCTAATGGGCAGTCCGAGATTGAGTGGCAGATTTGATAACCTTAAAGGAATAAATGGATGAAACATAAAACATAAGAAATTATCATGTATATGTTTAGTAATTATTGGTAAAATTAATTTTCATTTGGAGCTATAAATTATGATTTGTATCTAAATAAGTTAAGTATGCTCAGTCTGTCCCTACAATAGAAACATAACAAAATTTGAATAATCACCATATCCTGTGTAGAATACATTTTAAGCTCAATTTTGGATTTATTATATATTGATATATCTATTTTTATATGAAAAAATAATCAACCCATTTGAATTAATATAACATGAATTATGTTGAAAATAGTACTAAGAGGTCAAACTTGGTTAATATAGAATACATGGAAGTACATTGTTTTAATGCTATTAAATGATCATTAGAGTTGATCTAATTTTACTAAATTTAATCAATTAACTTGTTATAGTATTAATATGATTAATTTAAAATGAAATGATAAAAGTATAATGATTTATTGAATCATGGTAAAGAACTTAATAAAAAGGAATAAAGTATTGGAATTCAACTTCTAGGCCTATTTGGCCATTACATAACATTGAACAAAAGTATATTGTACTTTGTAAGATATGTATACATGTGCAATGTATATTGAAATAAACTCAATATAAGTATTGTTAGTGAAATTGTCATAGTGTATCCTAAGTTAAATCTTAAAAGAATTAAATTAAGTTAAGTCGAGTGCATTACTTTGTAACGATCAAAGTGTAATTTATATAGTACAATTAATTGTAGAATCTAAAAGCTAAGGCAAGGGAAAGGCTAAGAAAGTAAAGGGATATCGATACTATGGTGCTAAGTGCTATATTGGCTCAAAGGAGGAGAGGTGAGTTGTAGTATTTTAATATGGTATGGGCATTTGCCCTCAAATTGTCATCTACTTGAATTATATAAATCAGTGGAAGCCCTAGCTAGTATTGTATATAAACCTTGAACATCCATTGAAATTCAAATCTTCATGCTAGGGTCATACTTGATGGCCTTTAGCCTATCCGTTATTTTATTGATGGTCTTTGTCTTACCTATTAATCTATTGCAGGCCTTTGGCCTAACTGTTGTTTCATTGATGGCCTTTGACCTTGTTGTCAATTCATTGATGGCCTTCGGCCTAGTTACTATATTATTGATAGTCTTTAGCTTAATTGTTATTTCATCGATGTCCTTAGGCCTATCGGTTAATTCATTGATGACCTTTGGTCTAACTGTTTTACTACCGATTCAATTGAACATTCTAAAGTTCATTTGAAGCCATTGTTGAAATTAAAAAATCTCATTGTTATTGTATTAAAGTTGCATGCGATTTATGGTTCATATATTATGAACTTCCTTTAAATGATATTACTGATAAGCAGAAATCCCCCTACTGATGTGGGGTAATACGTCGGACATGTGCAATGGTAAAAAGCCTACGGATAGGATGAGCGTATCCGCCTCAGCTAGGAGGGGTGGTCCTAGTCGTAAGACTTGATCAGTCTTACGCTCTATACTATTATGAGTGAGCAAACCAATAGTTGCCACTCCACTGTTTATTGATATGAGTGGGCAAGGCGTTAGCCGCCACTCCACTATTTTCATGTGGGAAGCACACCGCTTTCACAACTATGATTTCTACAAAATTGTTTATAAATGGAATCTCTATTGAAAACTAGAATTGTAATCCTTCATTGACATCAAATAATATTGAATTTCCCTCTTCTGATAAATATTATTCTTGCCAGCATATTATGTTAAAATATTACATTCTCACTGAGTATAACTCACCCTTTTGTGGTTTATAATTTTTCAGGTACTACTAGAGGTCAAGCAAGGTAATTTTCAATTACCATTTCTCCGCTTGGGATTCTTTTGCTGCAAATGATTATCCTGAATTTTAAAATTGTAATATTATGGTATTTTGAAAAGACTAATTTAGAGCTCCATGGTCTCTATGGTCCTTCAAATTTATTACTGAGTACTAGAGATTGCTAATAATGGTTTGTAATTATAATATGATGGTATTGAGTAATGATTATTAACTGTTAGGAGTGAATGATGATAGATACTATGATTGCTAATGACATTGGAATAATATTGATAGACTTGATATCTTTCTATGATATGTCAAATAACTGAATATGAATATACAGGTATTGATCCTGGATATGTGTGTGTACATTGTATAAGATGTTTAGTATAGTATTCATTAAAGGGTTCTATGGGTTTAGGTGACTTTATGTCTTTTTATGTCCTAGGACCATCACATCTCAAAAAAGGGATGTGACAGCTAAGCCTTCTCAGGCTTTGATATCATATAAACGTATGAGGAAAAGGATGATCGATTATACTATCAAAGTGGGCTTTTATACATGTTACATAAGACATATGAGTTGGGTATGTAACACATATGTGTTGTATGCAAGCTAAGGATAATACAAGTTAATGATTATGTAATACATATCTAGTTGTTACAACAGAGCTATCAGATCAGATGAGTTGTATAAGCATTATCATTATCAATATCCTTATCATAATCATCACACTGGCCTAAGGTGCAATTTCTGTTTTTAATAAGGTCATCATCCACCTTAAAAATTGCTTATCTCGATCACTTGGATACGCAAAAATCAAAGTTCAATAACAAGCAAACGGGGAATATCCAATTTGGGTTTTCAACTTTTCACAAATGTTTATTCTAAAAAAAAAAAAACTTTTCACAAATGTTCAAGAGTATGAAAAAAAAAATCCAATTAGCTCCTTATACTTTAATTTTGAATCAATTTAAGGTTTGTCCATTAATTATACTAACAAACATTAACAGATTTTGATAAAGTGAAATTGTAGAGCTAAATTCATATTTTTAAATAATAAAAATAAGATAAATTATTATTTCATCCCTGATATTTAACCTAATTAACAAAGTAGTCCTTTCATTTTAAGAAACTAACTAAATAGTTTATGATTTTTAATTTCATCAACAATAATAGTCTTTTCATCCATCATTTCAACATTTTTCCATTAGTCAACTCAAAAATCAATTTTTTAATATATAATCAAGTATTTTGTTACAAAAAATACCCTCATTTTTCTCTGCTTCAACCCTAAAGCTTACTCTACAAAATTTATACCCCCATCTACCAAACCATGAATGACCATATGCATTATGGTTAGCCAACCCGCAACCCATTGTCTCGATTAGCCACCACCATCTCCAAGCCATTATTGACCTACCATCGAAGGAGCTCGAAATTGATGGCATCAAAGCCGATCATCTCAGGCCTGAAATCGGCCTTCGCAACCCGACTTGAATAGAAAACCAAGATTATGGAAGAAAGGACTAGTTGTTGGGCCCACTACTTTTTTGATGCTTTAACTACTCAAAGGGACATGGTTGATCACTCGTAGAGCACAGAAAGAGAGTCCTTTAAGTAAAAGTAGAATCCAATTGGTTTAGTTAGCGTTCTAACCTCACTCACAAGCAGGAAAGCTCTAAAATCCCTCTTCCAATGGGAGAAGTTTAAGAATGAGCTCGAGTGATAACGAGAGGAATGGGAAGGGAAAGCAGGTTCCTTGCAATGACTAAATCTTAACTCGAAGTTAACCCCATTGAGGTTCTTTCCATTTCCATTTTTACCAATGTATAGTTGACTAATTAGGCTCACGGGCCTTAGCAACTATTGGACAAGTAAACTTCCCTTAATAAAGGACATAGGGTCATTACGAAGGCCATATAGCAGTTGTCACTCACCATTCACTAAACTATTTAGTTAATTTCTTAAAAGGAAGGGATCAGTTCATTAATTAGGTCAAATCTTAAGAATAAAATAATAATTTATCCTTAAAATTAAATGAACTTCATCTTTTTCATCAAAACCAAAACAATTCACATTTACACCTATTATCATCATCCTCACCATTATCAAAAGTCAAATTAATTAATTGAATTTACACCCATCATCATCATCTTCAATATTGTCAAAAGCAAAATTTACACCCATCATCATCATCATCATCCTCACCATTAGGGTTGTTCAAGAAGTCAAGCAACTCTACTCGATCCAACTCGTTCTGAATATTCAAGTTTCAATTTAAATTTATCGGGTCAAGTTCTTAATATCTTAGAGAAAATATTTATTCGGATTGATCGGATCATATTCATGCGAAATAACACTTGTTATCTTTTGTGGAATGATAATTACTTTAGTGTAACGGATGTTATCTATTGCATTTCTCTAACCCGACCCAATCCAGCTATTCGATTTGATCAAACTTTTCTTGGATAAGATCATATCAATTTTCATCCAAATAATCACATTTTACTTGAAAAATCGGATCGAGTTGGGTTAGAGAAAAAACAAATCCGACCCGTGAACACTCCTACTCACCATTATCAAATCTGATCGTTATCAAGTGAACCCATTAACCAAATTTATTTCATCTTCATTTGAATTCAATGGATCTCAATTAAAATTCAACGACTTCTCAAATCCCCTTCTTCAAATTCAATGAAACCTATATTAGCAAGCAAATCATTCATACTTAAAGCAGATCCACTCTTCACATAACCAAAATTTCTACTGAAGAACAAACTCACACCACCATCATCATGGATCGGTCGCACCAAACTCTTTCTCCAAATCCCCAAAGATCGAAAGAGGTAAAGCTCCTTTCGGCTTTCCACTAAGCTATGCTGCTTGATTTAACTTGAATCAGTGTCAAGCTAGGTGGGTTGATTCCTTTTTTTTTTTTTTTTCTTTTTGATTTGTAGATAATCCAAATGGGTCGAGAGGTTTCGAGAAATTGGTAATTGATTAGGTGTGGAACAGTTTACTAGAGTTGATGAAATCTCCCCAATTATCACCATTAGCCATTGATCATAGTGAGATTCAATGGTGAAATGCGAAATTGCCAAATCCCTCAAGGCTCCGTTTGTTTCACAGAAATAAGTTGTTTTTAGAAAATATTTTACAAGGAAAACATTTTCTTAAAAAAAAAATTTCAAAAAATTAATTTTCTATTATTTGGTTACAATATTAAAAAATTAGTTTAAAAAAATTATAAATTTCAATTTATTAGACTATAAATATATTTAAACTAATATATATATATATATATATATATATATATATATATATATATATATATATATATATATATATATGGTGGTCGCCGATGATCATGGTGGTTGTCGATGATCGTCAGCGACCGGTGGTGGTCATTGGTGGTCGCTGGTAGTGAGTATCAGTGATCGACAAATTATTAATAAAGTTTTATTTATATATTTTTATTTCATTATAACGATTTGTCAAAATTTGAAAAAAAAATTCCCATTTTAAAAGAAGAAAATCATTTTATTTAAAAATAACTTAGTTTTCTATTGTTCAAGAAATTATTTTCCATTGACTAATTTTCTGAAACGTTTCAAACGTCAGAAAATAAGAAAAATATTTTCCGTGAAACAAAGAGAGCCTAACAAGTATATTTTTTTTATTCATTTATTCATTCATTCTTATTTCTTTTTGAAAAATATTTCACTTTACCAAATTTTTTTATTTTTAATATTTTGTATTATTTAAAAATATGAATTGATTCACTTTACTAGAATCAGTTAATATAATTAACAGACAAGTACTAAATTGATTCAAAATTGAAGTACAAGCAATTAATTGAACCTTTTTTTTTTTTTTTTTTTTTTTTTTTTTTTTTTTTTTGTCGTGCCTCACATAGTCACATTGAACATTTGCGGAAAAATTGAGGCCCTTAATTGAGTATTTTTCCCAACCAAATCTAGATAAGCCAGCAACTTTGAACCTTGTAAATCCTCCATACTTTGTTGAAGACCGTGACCCATTTACTGTCACAATGACAATATTTTGTTTCAGATTTATTTTTTAATGTTTAGAAAATGTATCAGAAAATGTTTAAAAGTGCTGCTTAATTTACTTTACAGTATGGGATAGATTTTAATATTAGACATACAAAATGCATTTTAATAAAGATAAGTAGATAACTATTCACATAAATTTTTAAACTTTTTTATTTTAATAAAAGTAATGTTTTAGTAATATTGGATTCATATATAATCAATAATTACAAATAAATAAACTATGCATAAATTGTCCCTTTAGTATACTGGAGAGTTGTTATGACTTATGACACATTTGAACAATAAACTGTCCTCCATTTATTTAATATATAGCACCCAGGCAAAAACAAAATGGGAGATACGATGGCATATACATACAACTCTTGTACACACACAAAAAATGAACTGGAAAGTTCATTCATAAATCAATTGCTAATATTTTATTTCCCTTATTTTTTCCACAAGAACCTGATGATGCTTGTACAATTCCTAAGTTCAGTGGGATACTCCCTGCACAGTAGTATCTTCTTGACTGATTTTGGTGTATGAACAGCAATTTGCAGTTCTGGCCAGCAACTGATGTTAATTCTGCATCACAAAAGGGTAAAAAAATATTACAAGAAGACGAAATCCAGGTTTAAGTTTAAGAATATGATAGTTTTATGCTATTTTACCTTTTTTGTTGGATCCCCTTCAGATATTCAGTACAGCAATGTTTAAAGATTTAAGACTTCAACCCAACTCGTTAGCTCCAATGCTCTTCGTCTGATGGAATTTTGCCCAGCCAAATGAAGGAAAATATTCTTTGCTCAAACAGCTGCACTGCAAAAGCACAATATTGCAAAGCATAATGTATTGATTCAACCCAAAAGATACAGTCAAATTTTCTTATATATAATCAAAACTCAAAAGAAATAATGATACATGCTGAATAAGTTTCACATTTCATTAGGCTTTTTGTAACTTGTTGGCTTTGAATGAAGAACCTAAATAGAAACACAACCACATAACAAAAACAGAGACGATTCAACACTTGCAACCCTTAATTACTCTGGATGAAAATTTTAAGTTTTTTCTTTTTTCCTGAAAAAGAACAGTAAGCAGATAAGTGAACCAATGCGGTAATGAGCAATTGCCATGGCATACAAATAGTCAATAGAGAGGAGTAAAATAGCAGGATATCACAGTGCTGCAAATAGTTCCCAAAAGAAGTAATATGACTCAGAAAAGTAAAATAGAACAAAAAGATATATATAAGAAGGCATTATCAGAAAATGCAAGATACAATTTGAAGTTTGATGCAAAAAAAGAGAAAGAGTGAATATAGTTGAAGTTCTCCCAAGATATAATGCTATAAAAGCTCTTATTAAAAGTCAAGATTTAGATTGAAATTAAATGCGTAATATGGGCTCTAGCAGAACAAAAAAGAATTTGTTAGAAGTTAGCTATTGCTTGGATCTGAAGATCTCAATGCATCACTGCCTATCTTCTCATTCTATTTGCCTTATATATAGCCTTGCCCCTTTTCGTTTATGCACCTTATCATAACAATAATTGATTAATACATGAGACAGAGGAAATTTTTCACCCCAGGGAGATAGAAAGAGAATAGCAAGGTAAAAAAGATAAAATCCACTACAGAGGGTATAAGCATGGTACAATAGAATCATACCATATTACCATCCAAACAAGATCCTTTACCTTAAGTATCAGCCTTGAGGTAGGTAACTCTTTGGTTCCATTGATATTCTATCATCAAAGTGGGAATATGCCGAAACATACCATTACAGAGGGTATGTGCATGGTACAATAGAATCATACCATATTACCATCCAAACATGATTCTTTACCTTAAATATCAGCCTTGAGGTAAGTAATTCTTTGGCTCCATTGATATTCTATCATCAAAGTGGGAATATGCTGAAACACCCATCACTCAAGGTGGCACCAAAACACCATCCTATGAAGGGAAAATGAGAATAATCACAAGATTATATTAGGAAAAAAAAAACACTCCCCATAATTAATTTCTAGGGTAGCATAACTTTTCTAAAGAAATAAAATGCCAATACAACTAGGGCCTACAATCCTTCCACATTATATCCACCATATCTCATTGCTATACCATCTTCTTCTCTTTAAGCACCATCTTCATCAATTTTAGATAGGAAAAGGAATAGAAGAAAACAACGGAAAAAACATGAGGAGAGGTACAGAAATAGATAAATTCACTAACTTTTTGTATACAGAAAGTTAATAGATAATTTAAGGAGGAAACTATTAAAATCTTAATCAGTGTTTACCTTATATCTACAAGTTGTATCTTTGGTAGGTCCAACAAAAATATCTTTAAAAAAAATCTTTTTCTCTTCATTTCCTTCCTCAAATTTTAAACAAAACGAAAAGCTACAATACTGAAATACTCTACGTTCCCTTCCCTCACATTCATCCTCACCAAACATAACACACTTTTAAAAAAAAAAATCACCTAAACAGCGAACCTGAATACACAGGAAGTATACAAGAGAAAGCCTCCACCTTCCCTGCTTTAGTTTTCCCGTTTTGAATGATAACTGGTCACTGCTTCCAAGACTAATCTCTACTCCAACATGTATTTGTATTTCAGATAATTAAGTATTTTCCCCATTCCTAAATATTGCACTCATCTGCACATTAATGCCTGCATTTGTAAATACCAACAGAATTTATCATTCTATCTCAACTAAATATTTATCTTGTTATCTTTGGTTGGTCCATTTTTTTGGGGCACGATTTGAACAAACGATCACTCCTATCGGCCATCACCATCCAAGTCCCTAGCACCTTGACAGCAAGATTGAACATCAAAATTCATATTAGCCAAAGATGCTCTTCTTCCTCCAACATCAAATACCAAATTTTCTAGCAGCAAAAACCTAGCATTTGATCTCCAGTAGAAGTGTCTCTGTTAACTAATTAACAAATATATCTAGTCAAGGTTGATAATACAGATGCACAAGCCTGTTTGATATAACAGCCACACTCCCAAATACATCAGTTCTAGTTTATGATCAGTTCTCCAACTAAGCTTCAACTAAAATTTATCTGCCTTTAAAACCTTATCAAGTTATATAATTATTCAAAGATAAGTAAAAAAAGGTGTCCTTGTGCACAAGATGTCTCACATTGCAGGCCCTGACAAAAAACAAGTGTACCATCAATGCAACCTAGTTCCACATTGAATGATAAATCCATATAATCCAAAATTAGTTCTCCTTCATAGATCCTTTGTCCAGATGGAATTCTCAGCACTCAGACATGAAGATTGCAACTGCCCAAATTTATAACTACAAGCAACCAATCTCACCAACACTGAAGTGTTTCCATAAGTGGTACCAACTCTAAACTAAGGAGTTCATTAAATGAAGCTCAAACATAGTTTTTTTTCCTTGCTAAAAAAAATTTAATCATCGAAGGAAATAATGTAAATATGCTCAATGAACCATTTATCCACTGATAAAAAATTTACTAAGGAGTTATGCAAATAATAAGATCTCAACACTCGAAAATGCAACTTTAAATAATTCATTGCCTAGTTATTGTCCTCTTGAAACAACTTATATTAAGCATGTATGCGTATGTATATGTCTCTGCACTGAGCCTCCAAGGACATAATACTTCAACATATGCTGGTAATACTAAATTATTTATTCACCATTTTAATTCCTCTTTACATTATTCTTTTAGAAAAATATATAACTTCCGAGAAGTAAAAGAAATGGGGAAAAAAATCTGAGAAGGTTACTGATCACTTACCTCCTGATATTCGTCTGACATTTCCTTTCTGTACTTGGTTCTGCTGCTCCATCCAACAGTTTGTGTCCCATAAAATAGGCGCCCTCTCATTGACAGGCTACTGCAGATTCTTGAAACCAATCTCAGGTATTTATTTGGAGATTGCATGCCAAAAGAATACAATTTCCCATCTATATACATTAGCCTCCATATTCAACAAATTGAAAAGGCATTTTCCCCAGAATGAAACAACTTCAACAGAAATAATACCAAGAATTATGTCCCATCAAGTCCTTCAATTAACATTTTGTATGTTTGAGGATGGATCTGGCAACCTTTTGTCTCCATAATGCCCAGTAATTCAGAGCATCTATCAGCAAGGCCTCTCTTAAGTAAGCCATCAATGAAAACTTTCCAAGCTACTTCATCATCATTATACCCACAAAGAAGCAAATTACAGAAAACAGCTTTAGCCTTCTCTTTATTCCCTTCATCATATAGCCCACAAATAAGTAAATTTAAAGACTCTAGATGAGGTAAATGACCATGCTCCATCATAGCATCCACAAATCTCACTGCATCCCCATAAATTCCAAGCTTACAACAACAGTTGAGTAGAGAATTATAAATATCTTCACCAGGGCACATTCCTCTTTCATTCATATGATCAAATAACCCCTGGGCCACTTCCATGCGCCCCACTTTGCAAAGTCCTATAATAAGCTTTGTGTAAGTGTTAGCATTAGGTGAACAACCATGCTCCAGCATTTTCTTGAAAAGCTCCAGAGCAGTTTCAAATTCCATTGTCTTCCACACATCAACAACATCAACAAAGGAGACATTTGAAACCATATCAAGTCCTCCTCCATTGTTGTTTTCCCTTGTTAGCTTTGCCTTTGAAAGATGCTTGATTAATATAGAATAGGTATGATGAGAGGGATCATAATTATTATCAAACATGGACTTGAGAACATCAAATGCATGATCTAATAATCCGAAATATCCATATGCATCAATTAACAATGTGTAAGTCAGCACATCAGGCATAACACCTCTTTCAATCATCCCATCCATCATATCCTCTGCCTCTTTTAAGTTCCCTGTGCTACAATATGAATGAATAAATGCTGTGTAAACATACACATCAGGCTGGTGTCCAGAGGAAACCATTTGAGCAAAAAGCCTTTGAGCATGATCAAAATCACCCTCTTTCAACATTGCTACAATAAGAATTGTGTATGTAGAAACTACAGGCTTCACACCCTTCTGTACCATATTTTCCAACAAGAACAATGCCCTTTTCACTTTTCTCTCTTTGCAAAACCCATCAATGAGGGCATTATAATTGGATGAGTCAGGCAAAATGTCCTCAGTAATCATTCTTTCTAGCAAAGAATCAGCATCGTCTATCTTCCCAGCTTTGCAGTATCCATCAATTAAAGCAGTGCAAATCACTTCATTTGCCTTTATGCCTTTCTCCTTGAGAGAATAGAATAAAGCATGAGCTTCTTCTATCCTCTTATTTTTACAAAGAGTGTCTATGAAAACACTGTAAGTCCACTGATCAGGAACCAGACCATTTTCCTTCATCAAATCAAGCAACCTATAAGCACTATCTAAATGACCTACTTTACACTGCCCATGGATTAGTGAATTATATGTAACCAGGCTTGGTGTCAGCCCATGCTCGAGCATTTTACTAAGCAATGCCATTGCCTTGTGCACATTTTTCTTTTTGCAAAAACCACATATCAATTCATTGTATGTACGCTCATTCAGGCGACAGTTATTTGAGTGCATCAAATCTAAAATTTCCTGTGTAGACTCCATTTTCCCCTCCTTACAATACCCATCAATCAAAGCATTGTAGGTAGCCACACTTGGAACCAACCCTTTCTCCATCATCTCATTTAGCATTCTTCTACCCTCATCAAGCTTGCTTTCTTTACACATAGCATCAATCATTACAGTGTAAGTATGAATATTCGGCTCACAACCTCTCTCCCTCATCTCATTAAACAAATTTACAGCTTCCAATTTCCTATTGTTTCCAAACAATGCATTTATAATCACTGTGTAAGTACGAACAGTTGGATAACAATCATCATCGCTCATCTTCTTAAACAAACTAATACCTTCATCAACCCTTCCAGCCTGACAAAGCCCATGAATAAGATTCGTATACGAAACCTCATTTCTTCTACAACCCTTCTTCGGCATTATCTCAAAAATACTATAAGCAGCATTTACATCTTTATTCCTGCAATGCCCCAATATCAATGAAGTATAAGTAAAAGTATCCGGCTGCAAACCCGCCTGAAAAATCTTACTCACATATAAAGCAGCCTCAACTACATTACCCATCTTACAAAAAGCATTAACCATAGTATTTAAGGTATAAATATTTGGAACAACCATATCACTCAACATCTCAGCATAAACTCTCTTCATTTCTTCAATCATTAGAAACCTTGATAACATCATTAATAGCTCATTATAAGTCCTAACACTGAGCTTAAATTTAAATTCATTATCATCTCTATTCAATTGCCTTAAACAATCTAACACCAACCGCAAATCATCAATAGAAACGCAACTTTTAATCATGGAAATACGAATTTTCTCAGAAACACCAAAAAATCTATTTCTAATCAAAATGTGTAAAAGCAGGGAATAAGATTGAACGCTATGTTTAAACCCAGGTTTTCGCGCTATAAATTGGAAAAACTTGAGAGCGATTTGGGGATCGAGATTTGGGTTGTTGCTAAAGAGAGAACATACATGGGTCGGAGAGATGCTCGGGATTAGGTTGCGAAAGGAAGGGTGTTTCTGCCAATTTGGAGAAGAGAGAATAGAGAGGAGCTGAGAGGAGATATCAGGTGGGTCAGGGTCTACAGGAAGAGGGGCGATTGAGGAGGTGGAAATGGGTCTTTTGAGAAGGTGATGGTGAAGAAAGAGGATCGATAACTCACCTGGGTTAATAATGGCCGTTGATTTTCTCATCTTGGAGAATCAGAGAGTGGTGAGGGCTCCATTCATGGAGGCAAGCAGTCAGGTTTTTTGGTGCATTTTTTGGTTTGATTTTTATATCAGAGGGAGCTGAAAAAACAGTGAGAGAGAGAGGAGAAAGAGACCTTGTTCTGTGAAAGAAACCTGGAAATGGTGGCTCAAGGCGTAGCAGCGGCTGAAGAAGAGTAGGGCTTTGGGGTGGTTTGTTCGAATTTGGGTTTTTGGAAAATGGGCCTTACCCAAATGGGCTTTGGAAGGGACAATATACACATTTACCCCATGACTTCTGCAAATCTGTGATACTCTTCAAAAATATTACTAATAGGATCCGTTTTCTTGCCTCAGCTCCCAAAGATTGGACCTAATTCACCGATGACTATTTTTTTTCTTCAAAAAATATATTATTTAAGTCTTAAATAGGGATGGCAGCGGGGCGGGTATGGGGCGGGTTTCTCATTACCCGTACCCGCCCCGCGAACATTTATTTATACCCGCCCCGTTACCCGCCCCGTTACGGGGCGGGGCGGGGCGGGTAATAAAATGGGGCGGGTATCCGCGGGTTTACCCGTTTTAATTTTTTTTTCTTTTTTCTTTAAAAAATTATTTAATATTAATTTTTTTATGTATATATATATATATTCATTTATATCTCTTTTTTAC